>BLSH010266253.1:225065-260213 GCA_018402905.1 Glandirana rugosa
TTTTTTTTCTCAAGGGGTATGTTCAGACCGTAGTCCGGTATCCATGAGGGAGGTCTGAAAGGTCTTTGTAGTGTGTGACCCTTTTAGATGATTTTTAGGATATATCGACCATGATGTGTGGACATTCTGACCGTTTTTAGAAGGGTTTGGTTAGATTCTTTACGACCTCCTTGACGCTATTCCTACCTGTGTAGAAAGTTCAAACCACCCTTACGGTAGGTAACGGCGGAAAACCAGTCTATATAGGTGAGATTAACCCTCACATCTTTGTCTTTGTATCTTTTCACTGCCGTCTTTTTCTGACTCATCAGGTAGCTCAGACGGGGAAAATAAATAAATAAATAAATAAATAAATAAATAAAAAAAAACTACCAACAGAGGTTGTGAGACAGTCAACAGTAAATGGCTTTAAACATGCTTGGGATAAACATAAATTCATAGTCAAACAACAAGGTTAATGTAAAAAAAAATATATAAAAAATAAATAAATAAATAAATAAATAAATAAATAAAAGGGGCAGACTCGATGGACTACTCAGTCTTTTTCTGCCGTCACTTTTCTATGTTTCTGTTTCTACACTCCCAATTAGAGTGGATATATCTGACCAAAAGGCGGCAATGGATGGCATTCCCACCAAACTTGAAAGATGTGTCCATCCTTATCGCAGTTCCTCCAGCATTTCTTAGATTGGTTTGGGAAGATTTTTGCCAGTCTTACAGGTGTGTAGTACCAGCTATATAGGATTTTTAGTAGATTTTCCCAGTGTGTGATGTTTCTGGAAAGTCTGGAGGGAGTACCTATGGCCTGATGCCAGACTTGTATGGGGAACTCTTTTTTTTAGGGTGTTTTCCCAGAAAGACATAGCTGGTGTTTTCTCGTGCTGTTTAGTTTTCTCCTTCAAAAATTTTGTTATTAAAGGTGGATAGTTGAGAGTATATAAGGAGGATGGATCTCGACATGTAAATGCCTGGTGTGATGTGTTGAGTGCTATAGTAGCTGGGGAAGACAATCTCCATTTAGCGGATAGCCAGGGGTGTAATGCTAGGACCTCACTTTTGTCAAAATTTATCCTGAAGCTGGAGCTGAGTCAAAAGGTTGCAAACAGGTCAAGTAGTTTATCAATGTCTGAGAGAGGATTAGAGGAGAACAGTAGTATATCGTCTGCAAATAAAGTGGACCGAAAAATCTGATCGCCAATAGAAATACCACTAATACCAGTGGATGAGTTAAGGATTCTGGACTGGGGCTCAATCGTTATATTAAATAGCAAAGGGGAGAGGGGACATCTCTGTCTCATTCACTTAGTCAGGGGTATGGTGTCTGAAGTAAAATCCAGAGTAACAAGGCGAGCCGTCGGAGATGTGTACAATTGGTGTAAAAAACGTACAATCAAACCCAAAAAACCAAAGGCATTCATTCATTTGAATAACTACAAAAAACGAATATTATCGAACACCTTTTTAGTTTCTAGGGAGATGATAGCAATATCCTTATCTGGGTGTGACTTGGCATATTCTAGCGTTACCAAGACTTCATGGAAGTTGCAGAACACCCTGAGACAAAGCCAGATTGAGCTGGGCTTAATAAATAAGGAAGTAAGAGAGCCAAGCGGAAAGCTACTATTTTGAACAATATCACAAAGTCTACATTGATTAACGAAATTGGTTTCTATGAGCCTGGGTGTAATGAGTCTTTCCCTTTTTTTTATATGAGTTTAACATGTGCTTGAGTTCCTGCGGGGAGGTACGGACCTCCCTCCCACATGGCAGTAAACACACAAAGTGTTGGGAATAAATTCTTTAGTCAATTAGTTGAATTTGGCAGTGTATCCATCAGGGTTTGGGGCCTTGGATGAGGCTTAGGATTTAATTGTCATTTGAATGTCTTCTATTGAGATGGGAGCATTAAGGGCCTCTAAATGTTCGGGGGTGAGTTGGGGTAGGCGTACCTTAGATAACAAATGTTCCACCATTGTCTGATTAGTAGGATCCTCAGAGTAGAGGAATGTGTAATAATCAGTAAGCAGTTTACTTATTTCAGCAAGGGAGGTAACGAGGGAACGGCAGTATTTTTTAAAGCAGAGATAAACAGTATCTCACAAAAGTGAGTACACTCCTCACATTTTTGTAAATATTTTATTATATCTTTTCATGTCACAACACTGAAGAAATTACACTTTGCTGCAGTGTAAAGTAGTGAGCGTCCACTTGTATAACAGTGTATATTTGCCGTCCCCTCAAAAAATAACTCAACACACAGCCATTAATGTCTAAACTGCTGGCAACAAAAGTGAGTGCACCCCTAAGTGAAAATGTCCAAAGTGGGCCCAATTAGCCATTTTCTCTTCCCAGTGTCATGTGACTTGTTAGTGTTACAGGGTCTCAAGTGTGAATGTTTAATTTGGTGTTATCACCCTCACTCTTACTGGTCACTGGAAGTTCAAAATGGCACCTCATGGCAACAAACTCTATGAGGATCTGAAAAAAAGAATTGTTGCTCTACATAAAGATGGGCCTAGGGTATAAGAAGATCGCCAACACCCTGAAACTGAGATGCAGCACAGTGGCCAAAACCATACAGCATTTTAACAGGATAGGTTCTACTCAGAACAGGCCTCACCATGGTTGACAAAAGAAATTGAGTGCATCATATCCAGAAGTTGTCTTTGGGAAATAGATGTATGAGTGCTGCCAGCATTGCTGCAGAGGTTGAAGGGGTGGGGGGTCAGCCTTTCAGTGCTAAGATCATACGCCACACACTGCATCAAATTGGTCTACATGGCTGTCATCCCAGAAGGAAGCCTCTTCTAAAGATGATGCACAAGAAAGCCTGCAAACAGTTTGCTGAAGACAAGCAGACTAAAGACATGGATTACTGGAACCATGTCCTGTGGTCTGATGAGACAAAGATAATCTTATTTTGTTCAGATGGTGTCAAGCGAGTGTGGCTGAAACCAGGTGAGGAGTACAAAGACAAGTGTGTTTTGCTTACAGTCAAGCATGGTGTTGGGAGTGTCATGGTCTGGGTCTGCATGAGTGCTTCCAGCACTGGGGAGCTGCAGTTCATTGGGGGAACCATGAATATCAACATGTACTGTGACATACTGAAGCAGAGCATGATCGGAGATTGGGCCGCAGGGCAGTATTATAACATGATAACGACCCCAAATACACCTCCAAGAAGACCACTGCCTTGCTAAAGGAGCTGAGGGTAAAGGTGATGGACTGGCCAAGCATGTCTCCAGACCTAAACCCTATTGAGCCTTTGTGGGGCATCCTCAAATGGAAGGTGAAGGACAGCAAGGTCTCTAACATCCCCCAGCTCCGTGATGTCATCATGGAGGAGCGGAAGAGGACTCCAATGGCAACCTGTGAAGCTCTGGTGAACTCTATGCCTAAAAGGGTTAAGTCAGTGCTGGAAAATAATGGCGGCCACACAAAATATTGACACTTTGGGCCCAATTTGGACATTTTCACTTAGGGATGTACTCACTTTTGTTGCCCCCGGTTTAGACATTAATGGCTGTGTATTGAGTTATTTTGAAGGGGCAGCAAATTTACACTGTTATACAAGCTGTACACTCACTACTTTACATTGTAGCAAAGTCTCTTTTTTTCAGTGTTGTCACATGAAAAGATATAATAAAATATTTACAAAAATGTGAGGGGTGTACTCACTTTTGTGAGATACTGTAGGTAGGTCGTCTAGGGCCTGTACACAGTCTGGCCAGCAGCTTGCCCACCTTTTTGCCAAACCTGTAGAAGCGCAATGTAGGGTAAGATGTCTTAGGCACTTCCTGTTTTTCTGACCACAAATCAAAGTTCCGTTTAGCGAGCTTCCAGTCTTTTATGTTATCCAAGGTATTGGTGTGTTTTAAAGTTGCGTGTACAGAACGTATGGCTTCACTAGCTTTCATGACCTGCTGTCAGGAGTGTCTTTTAAATTGGGTGGTATAAGAGATCATTTTTCCCCTAAGAAATGCATTACCTGACTCACAGAAGAGGTTCGGATCAGTGAGATGTGCCCCATTAGTGGAGGCGTATTTCGCCCAGGCTCCATAGAGTATGCAATGGAAATCCTCATTTTCTGCTAAGTATGAGGTAAAACACCAAGTGGTTAAAGGAGATGATGGTTTAACACCAGTGAAATGCACCATAATGGGACTATGGTCAGAAATCACAGTATCACCAATATCTGCATTATGCAGCATCGATAATAGAGCTTGTGAAACAAAAAAGTAATCTATACGTGAAAAGGATTGTGGAGAGATGAAAAAAAAAGTAAAATCTCGATCAGTCAGGTGTGTTAGTTTCCATAAGTCTATAAAATGAATTGATGAGATAGCCTGGAGTAGCCGGGAGAGATCAGCAATCTGGGAGGTATGGTCACCTGGTGTATGGGATCTAAAACCGGTACGGTCTTCCGGCGGTCGCATGACAGAGTTAAAGTCTCCTCAGAGAGCCTCAGGAGCATCCAGTATACAGGACACCATTTTCTGAAAAAATAAATTATCAGGGGACTTGGGAGCATAGATGTTGGTGATAACAATGTCAGTAAAGGATAACGATAAATGCAGTGTCAGTTTACGGCCAATCGAGTCAGCTCAGATACCTCGGATAGTGTGTCTCAGATTTTTGTGGAGCAGGATAGCCACCCCTGCTTTGCGATGTACTTCTTGAGAGCCATAAACATCAGTAACCCATAATTTGCGTAGATGAGGTAAATCTTCTGGGGACAGATGGGTCTCTTGGAGGAGCACCACATCAGCCCGGAGACGTTTTAGATGTCTGAGAATACGTATACACTTGTTAGGGGTCACTTTGAGGAGCCATATCTGTTGAATACGGGATTGAAAAAATATTAACATACTATAGGGCCTCCTGGTAGTCATATTTGTAATAAAGTGAGGATAATCAATACATAGGAAATCCTCTGAGGGTAGAGTTGCATAACAGGTAAGTACTATAAAAAAATAAAACTAAGGCAAAAAAAAAACAAGCCAAGTGGAAGGACCCCCTAAAGTATGATACTGACTAAACTTTTTTCCACATGGGGACCATCTCCCATGCAGAGCTTCTGCCAGATGCTCGATCCTCTCTCGGGGGTGGAAACTGAGCCTTGAGAGGAAGAGAGGGGGGAAGGAGAGTATGAGAGCAAGGGGGAGGGGATAAGAAGGAAAAAGGGAGGTGGGGACCTGGTCACAGCAGGCAGAAGCAGTTGATAGGTTAGCACTCAGAGTATTCACCCACTGAGAGAGTAGAAGATTGGCTGAAAGGTAAAGGTGCATAGGAGATTACATATAAACCACATAGCAATAACATAATGCATAGCTAGTGTAAGGGGGTTTGCTCGGCAGCAGGTGTGTTAGACCCCCTGGAAGGGTTCACTACACAATTTAGGCACAGCGAGACAGCAATTTCAGATGAAAACAAAAAGGTAGTTTATTCTCACTAAGTACAATGTGAAAAACAGCAAGACAAAAACAAACAACAAAATAAATCCTAGGCCCCTTGGTCACTGACTACACAATAGGTTTCCCTGTCTGTCAGCCGGGTACAGCCTGCCGCTGTACCTAGCTCCTATCTCTCACTGAACAGTCAGCCACACAGGCTTCTTACTAGACAAGCTGTTACACTCCCCAGTCTGTTGACATGACACAGAAGCTAGATCCAGGGTGGAGCACTCACCTATGCTTGCTGGGAGTTTATGTAGAGGTCTTAATGAGCCAGCTTAACCCAGCTGGACTCATTACCTCTACCCCTGCAAGACTCAGCACTCCCCCTAGTAGTATAAGTCTGTATACACTTTGAATCTTGGGCAGATGTACCTGCCATCCTGCACGCAACCAGGCGTCTTTACCTGCTGACTGTCACATACCCCACCTCTTGTTTCAAACTGGGGTTTGGGACACCCACAGCCAGGTACGCAGGTACCCAAGATAGAGCATCCACGTTCCCCATTTGAACCCCAGGGCGATGCTTCACGGTGAAGTTGTATTCTTGCAGGGCCAGAAACCAACAATTTACCCTTCTATTGGTCTCCTTGTTTTGAGCCATCCACTCTAAGGGTGCGTGATCTGTAATCAGATCAAAGTGTCTACCCAGCAAATAGTATCGCAGGGAGTCTAGTGCCATTTCACCGCTAGACACTGTTTTTCAATTGTGGCATAATTTTCTTCATGGGGTTTCAGTTTCCTGCTAAGATAAATGACTGGGTGCCCTTCTCCATTCCAGACCTGGGACAACACTGCTCCTAAGCCTATGTCTGACGCATCAGTCTGTACCACAAAGTCCTTAGCAAAGTCAGATGAGCACAGCACTGGTTGGCTACATAAGGCTTTCTTTAAAGCCTGAAAAGCTGCTTCAGCCTCCGGAGTCCATTTCACCATGGAAGACTCTTTCCCTTTTGTCAGGTTGGTTAGGAGCACAGCCTGCAAAGCAAAGTGAGGAATGAATCGCCGCTAGTATCCAGCAATTCCGAGGAATGCTCGAACCTGCTTCTTGCTGTTGGGGCGCGGCCAGCTATTTATGGCTTCCACTTTGTTGATTTGGGGTTTTATTACTCCCCTCCCAATAGTGTACCCCAAATATTTGGCCTCTTCCTGTCCAATGGTACACTTTTTTGGATTAGCCGTGAACCCAGCTTCCTTTATGGAGTCTAGTACAGCTTGCACTTTTGGCAGATGTGCGGCCCAATCCGTACTGTGGATGATCACATCATCCAAGTAGGCTGCGGCATACTTCTGATGGGGCCTCAGAATTTTGTCAATGATTGGTGCATTTTGTAACCCAAATGGCATTCTTTTATACTGAAATGCCCCCTCTGGTGTTACAAAAGCCGTTTTCTCCTTTGCTGACTCAGCTAGGGGAATTTGCCAATACCCCTTGGTGAGATCAAGGTTCGTCATATATCAGGCTCTTCCCAGCCGGTCGATCAGTTCATCTATGCGTGGCATGGGGTAAGTGTATTCAACTGCCAGAAATCGTTGCAAAATCGCAAGCTCCCATCGGTTTTGGGCACTAAAATGATCAGGCTGGACCAGTCACTCTGGGACTCTTCTATCACACTTAATTCAAGCATTCGTTGAACTTCTCCTCGTATTGCCTCCCTTCGGGCCTCCGGTATTCGATAGGGCTTTAGTTTTACCCTTTCACCTGGCGGGGTGATAATGTCATGCACTACCCCAGATGTTTGTCCCGGCAGCTCAGAGAACACCTCTCTGTTGCGGAACACAAACTCTTTCACCTCCTGTTTTTGGGGTTTTGATAAGGTGATTGCTATTCCCACCTCAGGAATTAAGCAATCAGACTGAGTCTGCGACACTAAGGTTTATGCGACTAGGGATTCCCTATCCCTCCAGGCTTTCAATGGATTAATGTGGTACAGTATATCTGTTCTGGCTTTCGCCATCCTGGTTGTCTGACCCTGTAGTTCACCTCACCCACGTGTTCAATTATCTCATAAGGGCCCTGCCATTTGGCCAGGAATTTGCTTTCGACCGTAGGGATTAGTACCAGCACCCTATCCCCCGGTGAAAAAGTACGGGTCTTGGCCTTGCGGTTATACACCCTTTGCTGTGCTAACTGTGCTTGGGCCAAGTGTTCCTTGACAATTGGCATTACTTGTGCAATTCTCTCTTGCATTAGAGCAACATGCTCAATCACACTCCAGTGGGGAGAACTCTCACTTTCTCAAGTTTCCTTGGCGATATCCAACAGCCCTCTTGGGTGTCTCCCATAGAGTAACTTGAAGGGCGAGAACCCGGTAGAGGATTGTGGTACTTCCTGAATAGCAAACATCAAGTAGGGTATTAAACAGTCCCAATCCTTTCCATCTCGATCCACCACATTTTTTAAAATTTGTTTTAGGGTTTTGTTGAACCTTTCAACCGACCCATCTGTTTGAGGGTGATACACGGATGTATGTAATTGTGCCACTTTAAACAACTTGCACAACTCTTTCATTACCCTGGACATAAATGGGGTACCCTGGTCTGTAAGCAATTCCTTACAAATACCCACATGGCTGAAGACCAGAAATAGCTCTTTGGCTATCGTCTTGGCGGAGGTATTTCTAAGAGGGATCGCTTTGGGATAGCGGGTGGCATAGTCCATTATGACCAAAACATACTGATGCCCCCTAGCGGACTTCAGTATCGGACCAACCAAATCCATTGTGATCCTCTCAAAGGGAACCTCAATGATGGGGAGAGGTACCAGTAGATTACGGAAATGCGACAAAGGTGCTGACTTCTGACACACAGGGCAGGAGGAACAATAATTTTCTATTTCCTTCATGACCCCAGGCCAATAGAACCTTTGCAATACTCTCTCTCTGTTTTTTCCACCCCCAAATGACCTCCCAAAATGTGCCCATGGGCTAATTCCAATACCAACTTCCTATAGGGTTTGGGTACCACAAGTTGCTCAATGGTTTCAGCCACCTTTTGGGCAAACCGATACAACAGATCCCTTTCCACCATAAAGTATGGGTAACTTCCAGACTGATCTGGGTTCACTAATTCACCATCTATCTTTACCACATTTTCCCACGCCTTTATCAGGGTGGGGTCTTTTACCTGTTCTGTGGCAAAATTTTCCCTGTGAACCTCTAAATCAGAGAACTCTACAGACGGCATGTTTTCGCCTGAAGATGTTGGTTCCTCCCCAGTTTCCAGAGTCTCTCCTGCCAACACCGTCAAGGGAAAATCTGGAGAAGTCTCAACATTCTCAGAGGATACTTGGGATTCCTCTTCCTGGCCTCTAGGGGCCTCTGTGGGGGGTTCAGGACCATCCCAGAGTTCCCAGAATTTTGGAAAATCCCTCCCCACAATAGCATCATTTGGTAAGTGAGGCACCAACCCCACCTGATGAGTTATGTTACCTTTGGGGGTCTCAACAACCACTTTAGCCAGAGGATACTCTCTGGTGTCCCCATTTACACACATAACAGCCACCTTGTTATTCCTAGAGACCTCTGTACTCAATAATTCAGCTTTGATCAATGTTACCAGACTACCTGAATCTAGCAACACAACAACATTGTTACCATTAATACGCATTTTGCATAAATGTTTTTCAGTTCCCCGAGTGGCAGTGCATGCAACTGTCGCAAACAGTGACTCACGTCTGTCTCTTAGATATGTCCCTCTTGCCGGCAACGATAACAAATACATTGTCCGAGTTTCCATGGTTTACCCACTTTTATATAGCAGTAGGTAGAGATCTCAGGAACAGATCCATTACCACATGTTCCACAATCTTTGGTGCTGTCAGAGTTTCAGGTTGCAGCCACTTCCCGCCCAGGTGAATGAGATCATACATTTGTGACCTGGGGGGCTTTTCAAGTTGGAAAGTCCAGTTATGCACATGCTGAGCCCGGACAGCCAGGGTGACACCCAGCTGTGCCAATATTTCTGTTTTTAGCACAACATAGTCTTTTGCTTGGTCCAGCTCTAAGTCATAATACGCTTTCTGTGATTCCCCAGCTAATAGAGGAGCCACCAATCCAGTCCACTGTTCTTTAGGCCACTTTTCTCTCTCTGCAGTCCTTTCAAATGTGGTCAGAAACACTTCAGGATCATCCTCTCCAGTCATTTTTTGCAGTAAACGGCTCACACAATATGGCAGTGTATTCCTAGAACCAATGGCTTCACTGGTCTGCGGACGTTGCTGCAATAACGTCTCCACTTGTTGGAGTCTCTGCTCTTGCTTCTGCAACAGGTCTATTAAACAAGCCTCAGATCTCTGCTGATTAGCACTTGCTTGTTGTAGACTAGCATTTGTTTGTTGTTGATTAGCATTTGCTACAGCAAGCTGTCTTATTAACCCTTCCATGCTGGCCTTTCACACTGTAAGGGGGTTAGCTCGGCAGCAGGTGTGTTCGACCCCCTGGAAGGGTTCACTACACAATTTAGGCACACTCCCCAGTCTGTTGACATGACACAGAAGCTGGTTCCAGGGTGGAGCACTCACCTATGCTTGCTGGGAGTTTATGTAGAGGTCTTAATGAGCCAGCTCAACCCAGCTGGACTCATTACCTCTACCCCTGCAAGACTCAGCACTCCCCCTAGCAGTATAAGTCTGTATACACTTTGAATCTTGGGCAGATGTACCTGCCATCCTGCACCCAACCAGGCGTCTTTACCTGCCGGCTGTCACACTAGCAACAACAGATGTAATAAGCACAGTGTACATAATAATAAGCTGGGTGGTAAAAGAAAAAAAGTTAAATCTACCAGTACCCAATAGGACTCTGGAATTTTTATAGCATCAAAGATAGTTCGGTTAACTTCTGAGCGATTAACTTGGTTGGTGAAACCACTTTGTTTGAACGGGGGCTTCTCAAGACTTTGTTGGCTCCTGGATGAGGTCCTTGAGGCCTTAGGAGTATTGGAGGGCGAGTCCTCAGCAGAATTATTGAGCTCCGTTTCCATATTGGAAGCATTGTTGACGTAGTGTTCCGCATCAGCTGGAGAGGAAAAGGTGAGATGCTCCCCCGTGGGAGAATGGAGGTGTAGAACAGCCAGGTAGGCCGGGGTGAACTTAATATGATTGCTGTATAAGGTCGAGCAAACCAATGAGAATGCTTTACGTTGCTTTATCACCTCTATTGAGTAGTCAGCAAATAATAGCAGGTCTGCGCCTTCAATATAAAGAGTTTATGAGAGACAGAATTTTTGTCAAATAACATTCTTGTCAGCATAGTTAAGGTATTTAACAATGACAGGTCTAGGTTTGACACGGTGTTCTGTGTGCTGGCTGATGCAGTGTGCGCACTCGATGACACATGGAGCATGGAGGTCTAGTTGCTCAGGAATGATTTTAGCACAGACTTCTGTGACCTACGCATTGGAGAATGATTCTGGTAGGCCTATGATTCGCAGATTATTTAGCTGTGAATGATTTTCTAAATTGTCCAGTTTATACAAGAGTTCCCGATTGGATTGTGAGAGGCATGCAAGCACAGCAGAGCTAACAGCATTGTCATCCTCTAGGGAGGAGATCCGCTCCTCTGCATGAGCGATCCTCTGTGTCTGAGCCTGTATTTCTATACGCAGCTGCTCCAGTCCTCTCTGTACCACAGCATTGACTGTAGTAGCCAGGGTGGGAGTGAAGAGGGCAACCACCTCCTGAGCTATGTCTGCGGGAGAGGTGGGATCAGTAGCTGCCAGGCCTGCATGAGACTGCACTGTCTCATTGTCACTGGGAGAGGGTGCCATTTTGGCTGTGGCGGCTGCTGCTTCAGCTGAGGGGTAAAAGAGGGCGAGTGGTTTGAGACCACTCCACAAAGTGATCCATGAGGGTCCCATCTGTTAGGTGAGGCAGAGGGGGGGTCTCCCCGATGCAGTAGCTGGCTTGGTAGCAGGCTTAGGAGAGGAGTGCAGCGGGAGTTTGTTCTGCTTACCTCCTCCTCATGTGGTGCCAGAACCGGAAATGTTCCCACTTTAATGGTCCTAACCTTGCTTTAAAGTACGTGATCATGTTTAACCGGTTCCGAACCTGCTCGTGTACATTCACTGCTGCAGAGTGGAAGCGTAGCGCGAATTGGTATCTATAAATGGCGATTCACGCACACGCAGCTAGAGGCACGACCCGTGATCGTCTATTAGAGAAGAAAAGCGGGGAACCGCCGCTATAAACACTGCGGTTCCCACTGTGTCAGACGGCGTGACAGAGATCTACTGATTAGAGTTGATCGAACCTCTGGAAGTTCGGGTTCTGCTGGTTCGGCCGAACTTCGGGACACAGTCCGGGTTTGGGTCCGGACAGAACCCAAACTTTGACCCGGACCCCGAACCCCATTGAAATCAACGGGGACCCAAACTTTTAGGCACTAAAATGGCTGTAACAAAGTCCTGGAAAGTCCTAGAGGTCTGCAAAAGGAAGGAAAATGGGGGTAAGGGTCGGACAAGTGCCCTACAAAGAAATGAGGACAGGGAAATAACTTAAAAGCATTTTTAAACTAAAAGCACATAAAAAAGCCATAGCAGTGTTCTAAAATCATCTTCAAGCTGTGTGTGAAAAGTCTAAATTAGCCGGGAGAAGCCATATCACTGTTCTACAATCATCTTCAACCTGTGTGTGAAAAGTATAAATTAGCCTGGAGAAGCCATATCACTGTTCTACTATCATCTTCAAACTGTGTGTGAAAAGTATAAATTAGCGGGAGAAGCCATATCACTGTTCTACAATCATCTTCAAACTGTGTGTGAAAAGTATAAATTAGCGGGAGAAGCCATAGCAGTAACCCCTTGATTGCCCCCTGCAGGTTAACCCCTTCCCTGCCAGTGATATTTATACAGTAATCAGTGGCTATTTAAATTTCTGTTCGCTGTATAAATGTCAATGGTCCCAAAAAAGTGTCAAAAATGTCCAACATGCCCGCCACAATATCGCTGATAAAAATCACAGATCGCTGCCAGTACTGGTAAAAAAAAATAGTAAAAAGGCCATAAATGAACTCTCATGGTTTGTAAATGTGGCAACATTTGCGCAAACCAATCAATAAACGGCGATTGTGATTTTTTTACCACAAATATGTAGAAGTAGATATATTGGCCAAAACTGATGAATACATTTGTTTTTTTATTTATTTTTTGGACATATGTTATAGCAAAAAGTAACAATTATTGTTATTGTCGCTATTTTTCTGTTTATAGCGGTGAAGTGATGCAGAGGTGATCAAATACCACCAAAAGAAAGCTCTATTTGTGGGGAAAAAAAGGATGCCAATTTTGTTTGAACAAAACGTTGCACGGCCGCGCAATTTTCAGTTAAAGCGACGCAGTGCTGATTCACAATAAGTGCTCTGGTCCTAATGTGGGAAATCTTTCCGGGGCTGAAGTGGTTAAATAAGCTTAAATGAGTTGACTTTTTTTACTCTTGAAGGAAAAAAATGTGTGTTTTTACAGGAAGATTCCACCTCTTTGCCTTTATTCACCTAAAGGCACATGTCTATTGTTCCTAATGGTAAATCAAACATCTAAAGCTGTCCATACACACGAATGAGGAGAAATAAGAAATCCTCTCCTTTGGGACATTGTATGGGACCACAAGCAGCAATGTAATATTAATCAATCACCAGACATGTTACATAATGAATACCACACCATATGTATTTGGAACAAAATTGGCCGCGTCTTTTATTATTGGTTTTAATATACTTGTAACAAAAGGATTCACACAAATTCACCATAGATAGTTAAAACCACTTTAACATACAATAACCCTCTACTCAGCTCAGCTATTACAGCTCAATCTGAATTACAAAACAACATCAGTATTTATTAAACTATCCCCATATAGACATGAGGGCTGCAAGCCACATGTCTACTCCCAAACCGCAATCTTTTCGATACATGTCTGGAGATTATTATTCAATATATCCAAGCTGATATTGGGCAAGTTGATCCCATCCTTCCAATAAAGCCCTGGGATACCACCCTCCAATTCTAAATGATGATATGAGAAACAATAATCAAACTCCATAAACTTTTCGATCATCCTATTTATACGCTTTCTAATTTTTGTGAAAGGATGAAAAACTATGGAATTCAACAATTTATATCTGGGTATTATTTTGTAGAAAACAATAACCGAGCTAGGATATAAGGCCCTGATGGACCTAATGTAATGTTTCATTTGAAAAATTAAATTCAAAGTCTTTTGGTTTCCTATGTCGTTTCCCCCCAAAAGGATAATCAAAATAAGGGGGTAACCATATGCCATTTTCCCAACTCAGGCAAAAGCACCCCCCAAACCATACCTCTTTTACCATACCAATATATTGAAAAAAGACTAGGATCCAGATCAAGAAACTCAGTGTAAATCTTAGATGATGCTCTTCTATGCGCCCAAAAGGTCTGAAGAAAAACTTCCTTCTCGCACGGAGCACTTTCTGGAGGGATTGACAGTGATGATATGAACTTGAACTATTATATGATTAGAGGTTTTTGAACAACTATTTACCAGCTTTGTCGCCACCTGTGGGTGGTTAGATATTACCACAAGAGCTATTCAGGCTGCTTATGAGGACATTATAGACTTGGGTTGTCCCCTCTCTGATGATTACAACCACGCTAAGGGGTTTGATATACATGAAAGATATATGATCAAGGGTGCTTTATATATATATATATATATATGAGTGTTCCTAAAGGCTTGATCTACCAAGATTTTATCAATAGATGATTGTTGGGGGTTGTCTAGCACAAAGTCACCTTGGATTTGCAATTATTTAACTAATGACACTACAGTCACCTTAACACGCCCTTTACTCAATGTTATCTTTTATATATATATTCTATTCATAGATTGCACACACACTTTTAACTTTGTTTATAGTAATCTGTTTTAGAGGGTTAATTTTACGGATTGGATTTTAAGTTTGTTTTTTGGATCTTTGCACAATTGCACCTGATCACTTTATAACATATCACATGATAATTAGAGTTTTTACCTTAATATAACTATTGTAAGTGAGCAGCGCCAACTTCCAGTCCAGTTTTGGTTATTAGTTCTCGATTCCCCCTATTAGGAGGAAATTACTGGAAGGCAGCAGCCAACCCATTCCATAAATAATCCTTAGCGCGGTACACCATACTTAATAAACATGGTATCTATTGTTATACCTAAAAGTTCTAAGTATGTAGTTGGATAAACTGTTTTGTTATGCGCCAATGGGATGCTAAAATTCTTGCAAATATGACAGAAAATGTCTAACAAATCCTCACAATCAGCAGAATCTACTGGACCTAAGAATAAAAAATCATCCAGGTAGTGCAATATATTGTCCGTATGACCTACTTTAGCCATTACCCATTCTAGAAAAGATGAAAAAATCTCGAAATAAAAACAAGAAAGTGAGCATCCCTTTGGCAGACATTTATCGAAAAAATATTGACCCTAAAACTGAAAACCCAAAGAGCTGAAGCTATCTGGATGAATGGGGAGGAGTCTAAAAGCTTATTTTATATCAGTTTTCACAATAAAAGCTGCCTTTCTGAGCTTCTGTAATTTAAAAATGGCCTCTTCAAAAGATGTATACGATACTGAACATAAGTCGTCTCCAATCTGATCATTAAGGGAATGATTACTTGGATATGATAAGTGATGAATAAATCTATATCTCCCTGGATCTTTTTTAGGTACAATGCCCAGTGGAGATAAATGGAAATTAGGAAAGGGAGGGTAATCAAAGGGGCCAGATATCCTACGCTCCTGCAGCTCCTTATGAAGCTTCTCCTGAACAATAGTTGGCAACTCATCCACAGATTTCAAATTCTCAATAAACGCACTACCAGTACCATTACATTTAGGCAATTGGAAGTCTTCTCAAAAACCTTTAAGGATTAATTGAGCCATCACTTGGTCTGGATACAGATGCAACCACGGCTCCATATTTGCCAGAATCACTGGTGTGTTGGCTCTTGAGAAAGGAATCATTACTCAACTGTTGTGCATTTGTTGAGGATTTTTTAAAGCATTACTAACTGGATGAGGCCCTGAGCAAAAGGCAGATTCATGCCGGAATCTATAGGAATTAGGCCATTTGCACTGCGTATCAGTAAAAGAAAAGCAAATGCGTTTCTTATATGTTCCTGATGGGCTGGCAGGTAACTGGTTGATTTGGCGAGGAAGTGGAGGTTTCTGGGGCAAAAATAAATTTAACCAAAGCCCTATATCCTTTTTCAGCACTGAATGTTGGAGTGCACCGCCATCTTTTGTCTAAAGGATTCATCGTAGAAATACCACGATAATCCTCCACAATTCCATATATGCTACCGAATGGTAAATAAAACCCTATCCATTTACAAACTCATATATACGGGCAGAGCCTGCCCAAAAAAGTTCTATAAGGTTTGGCAGCCCTGGTTTGACATTACGGACTCCTTTTGGAGGGACACTCCACTGTCCCAGCAGTAATTAGCTGCAAACGGGAAGGGAATATTTGTGTAACTGTGCATTGAGTCTTTGGGTTGCTGCTTGTCCTCCTGGGGGCTCCTCTGTATAATAAGATGGTGTAATGGTGGGAGGGTGGTGAGGTTTTGAAGGATGAATAGTGTGTATAAGTGTGTGTCTGAGCTGATTGGTAGTTGGTTGCTCCATGTTCCTGTAAGTTACCCTATTGCTTAATGCTTTGGGTCTGGCTGGATCTGATAGAGTGGTAACTAATAATTACTTTTGGTTATCCTCCCCCACTGGGGGGTAAGGGACTATGTTATGGTAGCAATATATTGTTGGCCGTGCTTGGCCTTAGGTTCTTTAATAACAATGTATTACTGTATACTGTATTATCTATGGATAATGTTAATCCTAATTTTTCCAAAATCAATAAAAATATACTTAAAAAAAAAAATCCTATATGCCTCTAGAATGATATCTATATGCTGAAAGAGGCCACTTCATTCTGGAAATGTTTCATACGAGATACTTGCATAAGTGGAAAACGCCTGAAGCCAATTATTAAATGTCCTAGCAATTGGTTTATTTTTGTCAACCTCACTTCTATCCTTATCTGACCTGGAATAATATTCTTTTTATGGAGGGAGTAATGATAACAAATCCATGTATTTTCCATGCCAAATCTTATCTTTTGTATTAGCCAACAAATGAAAACCCAATGGGGATAATATACAAGGCACAGCTTTCTTCACCAATTTTCAGGTACCCTATTAGGTGTAGTATTACTATGAGAGAGAACCTGTGCTGAAGAAGAATCAATAATAACTGGGTTAGCAAACTTACCAGCTGCACCAGCCCCCAAATTAGCTGCCCACACGGAAGCTGCCACATCTTTGTCAGATATCTGTGGACTATGAGGTGTCACTGCAGACAGATTAGAAACTATCTGTAAATGAGTAGAGGACAAAGATGATAACAGGTTAGCATGCTCTAACTCACCAGCACTACTGTTACTGCACATGTCAGATGTCACCGGTACTTGCTCTGCAGCTGCTGGGACTGCTGGGATAAAATAACTGGCTTCGCCTGAGCCTAAGTTAAAACCCATGGCAACACTGGGCTCCTCTGACTGATGTGCCGGCGTTCCCGGTTCTACCAATCCGCACCGCTGAGCAGAACCAGCTCTGATGTGGCCCCGCCCTCTCTCAGCTGACATTGCTGGCTCTCCTCTGTCGGGTGGGAACCTCTGCCTCTTCATTCCCTCCTCATCTCCTGGAGGGAGCCGGTGGACTGTATGGCCTCTTCTGGCTCCTCTGTTCCTGCATCACGCAGTGGCTTTACCACACCAACCTGGAACCAGAAATTCCGGTGTCTCTTCTTCCTGGGATGACTCAAAAGTGCTGCCCGCCTTCTCTTCACCCTCTTCGGCTGCCACTCATACTGAGGTGGGTCCTCCACCGCCATCTTCCATGGCTTCTTCACCCGCAGGTAAGACATGGCATCTCCAGATCCAGCCCTCGCCGTCTTTGGACTAAGCCCGCTCTAGAAGCTGCCTCAGTAGGGTCTTCATTCCGCCTTAGAAGGTATAATGTGGCGCGTTCTGAGGGAAGCTCTTTTGCCTGAGCTCCAACAGCTATACCATCCATTGGCCACTGGCATTGGACCCTGACTGAACCCCCTTTTTATAGGACCCCAAGGTGGGTTCCAGAACTTTCTATGGGTTTTCAAGGCTACCCCTATTGGCAGTCACAAGGCTCCCCAACACTGCGAGCCCATGACACAAGGGGGAGACCTGAAACTCCTGCTGCTTTGCCCCATGAGGAAAAGGGGGGCCTAGAAACCTCTTCCCCCTTTTCACCACATTCTGACAGCTGCACCTTCGATGGAAGTCAATCAAATTATCAACTTCTTTCAAGCAGGGTCAGCCATGCACTGATCGACATTTGTCTGGTTCTTGCTGAACTGAACCTGCCAAATTTTGATCAGTTTTAGCTTGCAAATATGTATCAGTGAAAGCCATATGCTCTAATGATTCAAGTCTTTGACCTTTGTGTAATGCAACATGTTTTTAACATATTCTTTTTGTATCAATGAACTCTTTCACTCACTTTCATTTTTTCATTCATTCTATGTATATTTAATGCTACTTAACATCAGGTGTATGACACAATGCACATATTTTGAAAAGGAAAACAGTTAAAATGAGTGTGTTTGTTAAAGGTATTCCATTGTTTTTCTACCTTTTAATTTACAACCTTTCTTTTGTGATAGTGATATGAATGACTCACAACAAACAGGTGACCACAAATGAGGCAGTTTCTTTAATAATTTATCTGTGAGCTAGTTTCTTCCATCTTGGAAGATTCCCAAGATTCTGCTCATCATGACGATCATGTTTCTCGTGAATATAAGTACAGTTTTGAGTTTCATTGTGACGAGTTACCTGCAGCAGTTAAGTTATTATTAGTTTATTGTATTTTTGTGAGTAAAAATTAGATATTTTACCTTTTATAGGCCAAAGCCTGCATGCATCACACAAATAAATCAACAGTCATAAATGATTATAAGTGCAGCTGTTTCTTTCAAAACACAGATGTAATTCTAAAGATTGTCTTACATTTACCAAATAGATAGCACAATACAGCTGCAGATAGCTGAAACATCTACTAAAGAGTAAGACTGGCCATACATTATACAATTTTCTTCTACAACTTTCCTTTAGATTTACCAAAACCATATAATATGAGGTCACAGCTAAGCACTTTCAATTTTGTTTGCAATCAGGCAGGCCCTTTCACTACATAGTTGAAGGTAAATCTAAAAAAAATTGAACAAGCAAATTGTATAAAGTGTAGGATTTCTCAGGTCTGCAGTCATGTACTCACTTTACAGCTAGATGTCAGCTAAAATCTCTATTGCCCTCTTTGTCCATACAGGAAAGATTTCTCCTCACTTCCAAGCCTGCAACCACACAGAAAGTGAAGGAAATCTTCCCAACTGAGACACAGACAACATTAAAAACCCAAGCCCCCTCCACTCTATCTGAAACTAAAAAAGGCATATCTAAATTTCATTTTAGACAACTATCACATTTCTGAGCTAGCTAATCCTGTGTCAAAAATAGAGACTTTAAATTATCAATGTATTTGTAAGTCAAATGTGGATGCATAACTGTAGTATGAGTTGGCTGTAGTGTAAACCTCTATATAGAGCAAATACGTGCGCATTCTAAAATATAAAAAACATTCACATGAGGAAATGGAGATCGGTATAACACTGCTTAACCCCTTCCACACCGCGCGCAGTATATTTACTGTGGCAGTGTGGACATGTGGAGGAGGAGTGTGCCAGCGGCTCGGGCAGACCCGATGTCTGTCGGCGAGCCGTGATGAGCAGCCAGAGCAAAAGAACGGGGAACTGCCGATGTAAACACGGCAGTTCCCCACTCTGTCAGTGGGGTCAATGGGGACATAAGAGATCTACTGATCCCTCTCACTGGGATCAGTTAGATCTCTTATGACCATAACAGCCCAGCCCCCTCACAGTTATAACACTCCTAGGGAACACAGTTAACACCTTCACTACCCCCTTCAGGTTAACCCCTTCACTGCCAATGACATTTATACAGTAATCAGTGGACATTTAAATTTCTGATCACTGTATAAATGTCATTGGTCCCAAAAAAGTGTCAAAATAGTCCGATATGTCCGCTGCAATATCGAGTACCACTAAAAATCACAGATCCCTACCATTACTAGTAAAAAATAAATAAAAACCACAGAAATTAATTCTCATCATCCGTAAACGCGGCAACTTTTGCGCAAACCAATCAATAATTTTTTTATACCAAAAATATGAAGAAGAATATAAATTGGCCAAAACCGATGAAAAAAAAAAGTTTTTTTATTTTTTTTAATTTATATTTTAGCAAAAAGTAAGAAAAATTGTTTTTTTTGCAAAATTGTCACTCTTTTTTTGTTTATATCGGCGATCAGAAATGATGCAGAGGTGATCAAATACCACCAAAAGAAAGCTCTATTTGTGGGAAAAAAGGACGCAAATTTTGTTTGGGTACAACGTTGCATGACCGCGCAATTGTCAGTTAAAGCGACGCAGTGCCGAATCACAAAAAGTGCTCTGGTCCTAAAGGGGGAAATCCTTCCGGGGCTGAAGTGGAAAAACCAAAAATGCCATCCCTGATGATGCCTGTTTAGGGGAAACACATTGGGCAGATCATTGACATTATCACGCAAGGTGATCAAGTATTCAGACATTTCAGTGTGCTGCTAATTTAGTTTATTTTTTCACTAAGAACAAATTATCTTTTTATAGTAACTTTTTGCAATTATTTAAAACAGATTTTTATTTATTTTTTCATCACATAGGGGACAAAAAGTTTTTTTATGACAGGTTCTCTTTAATGAGACATCCGGACCCTGGAGGTTTCACCTGTGCTCCAATTAATCTAATATAGTGCAGATATATATATATATATATATATATATATATATATATATATACAGTATCTCACAAAAGTGAGTACACCCCTCACATTTTTGTAAATATTTTTCATGTGACAACACTGAAGAAATTACACTTTGCAAACAATGTAAAGTAGTGAGTGTACAGCTTGTATATCAGTGTAAATTTGCTGTCCCCTCAAAATAACTTAACACACAGCCATTAATGTCTAAACCGCTGGCAACAAAAGTGAGTACACTCCTACGTGAAAATGTCCAAATTGGGCACAATTAGCCATTTTCCCTCCCCGGTGTCATGTGACTCATTCGTGTTACAAGGTCTCATGTTTGAAAGGTCGAACAGGTGTGTTAAATGGAAGTTCAACATGGCACCTCATGGCAAAGAACTCTCTGAGGATCTGAAAAAAAAGAATTGTTGCTCTACATAAAGGTGGCCTAGGCTATAAGAAGATTGCCAAGACCCTGAAACTGTGCTGCAGCACAGTGGCCAAGGCCATACAGCGGTTTAACAGGACAGGTTCCACTCAGAACAGGCCTCGCCATGGATGACAAAAGGAGTTGAGTGCATGTGCTCAGCTTCCGTTCCAGAGGTTGTCTTTGGGAAATAGAGGTATCAGTGCTGCCAGCATTGCTGCAGAGGTTGAAGGGGTGGGGGGGTCAGCCCGTCAGTGCTCAGACCATACGTCGCACACTGCATCAAATTGGTCTGCATGGCTGTCGTCCCAGAAGGAAGCCTCTTCTAAAGATGGTGCACAAGAAAGCCCATAAGTTTTCTAAAGACAAGCAGACTAAGGACCTGGATTACTGGAACCATGTCCTGTAGTCTGATGAGACCAAGATAAACTTATTAGGCTCAGATGGTGTCACGCCCTGTGTGGCAGCAACCAGGTGAGGAGTACAAAGACAATAGTGTCTTGCCTACAGTCAAGGATGTTGGTGGGAGCGTCATGGTCTGGGGCTGCCAGCACTGGGGGGAGTTACAGTTCACTGAGGGAACCATGTTAACATGTACTGTGACATACTGAAGCAGAGCATGATCCCCACCCTTTCGAGACTGGACAGCAGTGCAGTATTCCAACATGATAACGACCCCAAACACACCTCCAAGATGAACACTACCTTGATAAAGAAGCTGAGGGTAAAGGTGATGGACTAGCCAAGCATGTCTCCAGACCTAAACCCTATTAAGCATCTGTGGGGCATCCTCAAACAGAAGTTGGAGGAGTGCAAGGTCTCTAACAACCACCAGATCCATGATGTTGTCATGGATGAGTGGAAGAGGACTCCAGTGGCAACCTGTGAAGCTCTGGTGAAGTGCTGGAAAATAATGGTGGCCACACAATATATTGACACTTTGGGCCCAATTTGGACATTTTTACTTAGGGGTGTACTCACTTTTTTTGCCAGCGGTTTAGACATTAATGGCTGTATTGAGTTATTTTGAGGGAACAGCAAATTTACACAGTTATACAAGCGGTACATTCATTAATTTACATTGTAGCAAAGTGTCATTTCTTAAGTGTTGTCACATGAAAATATATAATAAATTATTTACAAAAATGTGAGGGGTGTACTCACTTTTGTTAAATAATGTGTGTGTATATATATATATATATATATATATATACAGTGTCTTGTAAAAGTATTCATGCCCCTTGACATTTTCCACATTCTGTCATATTACAACCAAAAATGTAAATGTATTTTGTTGGGATTTTATGTGACATAGACCAATACAAAGTGGCACATACAGCAATTGTAATGTGGAAGGAAAATGATAAATGGTTTTCAATTTTTTTTACAAATTAATATCTGAAAAGTATGGCATGAATTTGTATTAAGCCCCCTTTTCACTGATAGCCCTAACTAAAATCTAGTGGAACCAATTGCCTACAGAAGTCACCTAATTAGTAGGGATGGGTGAACGGTTCAGCCTGAGCATGAGTTTGGACCAAACTTCCTTTGTTCGGTCATTCAGCGAACATCCGAAGAAACAGGTTGTTCTACCGTTTGTTTGGCACCCGAACTGACCAAAATGCATTGCGGCACTGAACAGTGCATTGCAAGCCATGATTGGCTGAAGTTGTGGAAGCTTCAGCCAATCAGGTCACAGAGCACTGTCAGAGTAATGATTGAACACTGTCATCATGACTTTATCCAATCATGGCTCATTCCCGCAACACAATATAAAAGTATTCTTTCGATGGCAGCCATTTTCAGAGTGATTTTGGCGTGGAGAGAGATAGAATAGGCTCTGTTCAGGGCTATTAGTTAGTAAGTGTGCTATACTGTCCTATTGTGCTTCAATTGTCAGTGTACAATATTAGTTTAATGTCAGTCTAGGGATAGTGTGAGTGTAGTGAGGACCATCATTCAGCTTTGCATAGTGTGCAGCTAAAGTAGGGACAGCTCAGATAGTTTCAGTGTAGTATAGTGAGACCGTGTTACTAATCTTCACATTAGTGTACAGCTAGAGTAGGGACAGTTCAGATAATGTCCGTGTATTGACGGTTGAACACCATATATTTGATTGCATTACTGCAAGTTTAAGTTCATTAATTTCTGTGTGCATTACTGCAAGTTTAACACCATTTACTTCTGTGTGAGTTACTGCCAGTTTAACGCTATTTACTTCTGTGTGCGTTACTACCAGTTTCACGCAATATTGTTTTGTGCATTACTGCCAGTTTAACACCATATAGTTTTGTGTGTTACTGCAAGTTTAAAGCCATTTACTTCTGTGTACGTTACTGACAGTTTAACACCATTTACTTCTGTGTGTTTTACTGCCAGTTTAATGCTATATACTTCTGTGTGTGTTGCTGCCAGTTTAACACCATATAGTTTTGTGCTTTACTGCCAGTTTAACACCATTTACTTCTGTGTGCATTACTGCCAGTTTAACGCCATTTACTTCCGTGTGTGTTACTGCAAGTTTAACGCCATTTACTTCTGTGTGCATTACTGCCAGTTTAACGCCATTTACTTCTGTGTGCGTAACTGTCAGTTTAATGCCATATAGTTCTGTGGTGTTACTGCCAGTTTAATGACATATAGTTCTGTGTGCGTTACTGACAGTTTAACACCATTTACTTCTGTGTGTTTTACTGCCAGTTTAATGCTATATACTTCTGTGTGTGTTACTGCCAGTTTAACACCATATAGTTTTGTGCTTTACTTCCAGTTTAACACCATTTACTTCTGTGTGCGTTAATGCTAGTTTAAGGCCATATAGTTCTGTGTGCGTTACTGCCAGTTTAACTCCATTTACTTCTGTGTGAATTGCTTCCAGTTTAACGCCATATGGTTTTGTGTGTTACTGCCTGTTTAAAGACATTTACTTCTGTGTACGTTACTGACAGTTTAACACCATTTACTTCTGTGTGTTTTACTGCCAGTTTAATGCTATATACTTCTGTGTGTGTTACTGCCAGTTTAACACCATATAGTTTTATGCTTTACTGCCAGTTTAACACCATTTACTGCTGTGTGCGTTACTGCCAGTTTAACGCCATTTACTTCAGTGTGTGTTACTGCAAGTTTAACACCATTTACTTCTGTGTGCATTACTGCCAGTTTAACGCCATTTACTTCTGTGTGCATAACTGTCAGTTTAATTCCATATAGTTCTGTGGTGTTACTGCCAGTTTAATGACATATAGTTCTGTGTGCGTGAGTGCCAGTTTAACACCATATAGTTCTGTGTGCGTTACTGCCAGTTTAACTCCATTTACTTCTGTGTGAATTACTTCCAGTTTAACGCCATATGGTTTTGTGTGTTACTGCCTGTTTAAAGACATTTACTTCTGTGATTGTTACTGCCAGTTTAACGTCATTAACTTCTGTGTGTTACTGCCCATTTAACACCATCTACTTCTGTGTGTGTTACTGCCAGTTTAATGCTATATACTTCTCTGTGTGTTACTGCCAGTTTAACACCATATAGTTTGGTGCTTTACTGCCAGTTTAACACCATTTACTTCTTTGTGCGTTACTGCCAGTTTAACACCATATAGTTTTGTAAGTTACTGCCAGTTTAACACCATTTACTTCTGTGTGCGTTACTGCCAGTTTAACACCATTTACTTCAGTGTGTGTTACTGCAAGTTTAACGCCATTTACTTCTGTGTGCATTACTGCCAGTTTAACGCTATTTACTTCTGTGTGCGTAACTGTCAGTTTAATGCCATATAGTTCTGTGGTGTTACTGTCAGTTTAATGCCATATAGTTCTGTGTGCGTGACTGCCAGTTTAACACCATATAGTTCTGTGTGCGTTAATGCCAGTTTAAGGCCATATAGTTCTGTGTGCGTTACTGCCAGTTTAACTCCATTTACGTCTGTGTGAATTACTTCCAGTTTAACGCCATATGGTTTTGTGTGTTACTGCCTGTTTAAAGACATTTACTTCTGTGATTGTTACTGCCAGTTTAACGCCATTAACTTCTGTGTGTTACTGCCCATTTAACACCATCTACTTCTGTGTGTGTTACTGCTAGTTTCACGCCATATAGTTTTGTGCATTATTGCCAGTTTAACACCATATAATTGTGTGCGTTACTGCCAGTTTAACGCCATATAGTTCTGTGTGCGTTAATGGCAGTTTAACGCCATATCATTTTGTGCGTTATTGCCAGTTTAATGCCATTGACTTCTGTGTGCATTACTGCCAGTTTAACGCCATTTACGTCTGTGTGCGTTACTGCCAGTTTAACGCCATATAGTTCTGTATGAGTTACTGCCAGTTTAAAGCCATATAGTTCTGTGTGCGTTACTGCCAGTAAAACGCCATATCGTTTTGTACATTACTGAAAGTTTAACGCCATTTAATTCTGTGTGCGTTACTGCCAGTTTAACACCATATAGTTCTGTGTGTGTTACTGCCAGTTTAATGCCATATCGTTTTGTGTGTTAGTGCAAGTTTAACGCCATATAGTTCTGTGTGTGTTACTGCCAGTTTAACGCCATATCGTTTTGTGTGTTACTGCAAGTTTAACGCCATATAGTTTTGTGCATTACTGCAAGTATAATGCCCTATAGTTCTGTGTGCGTTAATGCCAGTTTAACGCTATATAGTTCTGTGTGCGTTACTGCCAGTTTAACTCCATTTACTTTGGTGTGCATTACTTCCAATTTAATGGCATATAGTTTTGTGCGTTACTGCCTGTTTAACGTCATTTACTTCAGTGTGTGTTACTGCCAGTTTAATGCCATATAGTTTTATGCGGTACTGCCAGTTTAATGCCATTTACTTCTGTGTGCATTACTGCCAGTTTAACGCCATTTTCTTCTGTGTGCATTACTGCCAGTTTAACGTCATATAGTTCTGTGTGCTAGTTTAACATCATATAGTTTTGTGCGGTACTGAAAGTTTAACACCATTTACTTCTGTGTATGTTGCTGCCAGTTTAATGCCATTTTCTTCTGTGTGTGTTACTGCCAGTTTAACGCCGTATAGTTTTGTGCGTTACTGCCAGTTTAACACCATTTCATTTTGTGTGTTACTGCTAGTTTAATGCCATATAGTTTTGTGCGTTACTAAAAGTTTAACACCATTTACTTCTGTGTGCGTTAGTGCCAGTTTAACGCCAAATAGTTCTGTATGCGTAACTGCCAGTTTAATGCCATGTATTTTTGTGCATTACTGCAAGTTTAATGCTATATAGTTTTGTGCGTTGCTGCTAGTTTAATGCCATATACAGTAGTTTTGTGTGCATTACTGACAGTTTAATGGCATATAGTTCTGTGTGCGTTGCTGCCAGTTTAACGCTATATAGTTTTGTGCGTTACTGCAAGTTTAACGTCATATCGTTTTGTGTGCGTTCCTGCCAGTTTAGCACCATATAGTTCTGTGTGCATTACTGCCAGTTTAACGCCATATAGTTCTGTGTGCATTACGGCCAGTTTAATGCCATTTACTTCTGTGTGCATTACTGCCAGTGTAACGCCATTTGGTTTAGTGCATCACTGCCAGTTTAACACCATATAGTTTTGTGTGTTGCTGCAGGTTTAACGCCATTTACTTCTGTGTGCGTTACTGCCAGCTTAACACCATATACTTCTGTTTGTGTTACTGCCAGTTTAAAGCCATATAGTTTTGTGTGTTACTGCCAGTTTAACGCATTTACTTCTGTGTGCGTTACTGCAAGTTTAACACCATATAATTTTATGCGTTACTGCCAGTTTAACACCATTTACTTCTGTGTGTGTTACTGCCAGTTTAACCCCATTTACTTCTGTGTGCGCTACTGCAAGGTTAACGCTATATAGTTTTGTGCCTTACTGCCAGTTTAACACCATTTACTTCGGTGAGCGTTACTTTCAGTTTAACTCCATTTACTTCTGTGTGCGTTACTGCCAGTTTAACACCATATACTTCTGTTTGTGTTACTGCCAGTTTAAAGCCATATAGTTTTGTGTGTTACTGCCAGTTTAACGCATTTACTTCTGTGTGTGTTACTGCAAGTTTAACACCATATAATTTTATGCGTTACTGCCAGTTTAACACCATTTACTTCTGTGTGTGTTACTGTCAGTTTAACGCCATTTATTTCTGTGTGCGCTACTGCAAGGTTAACGCTATATAGTTTTGTGCCTTACTGTCAGTTTAACGCCATTTACTTCGGTGAGCGTTACTTTCAGTTTAACTCAATTTACTTCTGTGTGCGCTACTGCCAATTTAAAGCCATATAGTTATGTGTATGTTACTGCCAGTTTCACACCATATAGTTTTGTGCATTACTGTCAGTTTAATGCTATTTACTTCTGTGTGCATTACTGCCAGTGTAATGCCTTATAATTTTGTATGTTACTGCCAGTTTAAAACCATTTAATTCTGTGTGCGTTACTGCCAGTTTAACACCATATAGTTTTGTGCGTTACTGACAGTTTAACTCCATTTACTTCTGCACCGTTACTGCCAGTTTAACGCCATTTACTTCTGTGTGCATTACTGCAAGTTTAACGCAATATAGTTTTGTGCGTTACTGCCAGTTTAACGCCATTTACTTTTGTGTGCGTTACTGCCAGTTTAACGCCATTTACTTCTATGTGCGTTACTGCCAGTTTAATGTCATATAGTTCTGTGTGCATTAATGCCAGATTAACACCATATCGTTTTGTGTGTTATTGCCTGTTTAATGCCATTTACGTCTGTGTGTGCTACTGCCAGTTTAACGCCATATTGTTTTGTGCATTACTAAAAGTTTAACGCCATTTAATTCTGTGCGCGCTACTGCCATTTAACGCCATATAGCTCTGTGTGTGTGTTACTGCCAGTTTAACGCCATATAGTTTGGTGTGTTACTGCAAGTTTAACGCCATATAGTTTTGTTTGTTACTGCAAGTAATGCCATATACTTTTGTGTGCGTTACTACCAGTTTAATGCCATATAGTTCTGTGTCCATTAATGCAAGTTTAACGCCATATAGTTCTGTGTGCATTAATACCATTTTAACGCCATATTCTCCTGTGTGCGTTACTGCAAGTTTAACACCATTTACTTCTGTGTGTGTTACTGCCAGTTTAATGCTATATACTTCTGTGTGGGTTACTGCCAGTTTAACACCATATAGTTTTGTGCGTTACTGCCAGTTTAACACCATTTACTTCTGTGTGCATTACTGCCAGTTCAACACCATTTACTTCAGTGTGTGTTAATGCAAATTTAACGCCATTAACCTTTGTGTGCGTTACTGCCAGTTTAACGCCATTTACTTCTGTGTGTGTTACTGTCAGTTTAACACCATATAGTTCTGTGTGCATTACTGCCAGTTTAATGCCATATAGTTCTGTGTGCATTACTGCCAGTTTAACACCATATAGTTCTGTGTGCGTTACTGCCAGTTCAACTCCATTTACTTCTGTTTGCATTACTTCCAGTTTAACGCCATATGGTTTTGTTTGTTACTGCCTTTTTTAAAGCCATTTACTTCTGTGTGTGTTACTGCCAGTTTAATACCATATAGTTTTGTGTGTTACTGCCAGTTTAACACCATTTACTTCTGCGTGTGTTACTGCCAGTTTAACGTCATTTACTTCTGTGTGTGTTACTGCCAGTTTAACTCCATTTTCTTCTGTGTGTGTTACTGCCCATTTAACACCTTCTCCTTATGTGTGTGTTACTGCAAGTTTCACGCCATATAGTTTTGTACATTACTGCCAGTTTAACACCATATAGTTTTGCATGTTACTGACAGTTTAACACCATTTACTTCTTTGTGCGTTACTGCCAGTTTAACACCATATATTTTGTGTGTTACTGCCAGTTTAACGGCATTTACTTAAGTGTGTGTTACTGCAAGTTTAAAGCCATTTACTTGTGTGTGTGTTTCTGCCAGTTTAATGCCATATAGTTCTGTGTGCGTTACTGCCATTTTAATGCCATATGGCTCTCTGTGCGTTACTGCCAGTTTAACGCCATATAGTTCTGTGTGCGTTAATGCCTGTTTAACACCATATAGATGTGTGTGTGTTAAAGCCAGTTTAACTCCGTTTACTTCTGTTTGTTAGTGCCAGTTTAACACCAAATTGCTCTGCATGCGTTGCTACCAGATTAATGCCATGTAGTTTTGTGCGTTACTGCAAGTTTAACGCTATATAGTTTTGTGCGTTACTGCAAGTTTAAAGTCATATTGTATTATGTGCGTTACTGCCAGTTTAATGCCATATAGTTCTGTGTGCGTTAATGCCAGTTTAATGACATATAGTTCTGTGCGTTACTGCCAGTTTAACGCCATTTACTTTTGTGTGCTTTAATGCCAGTTTAGCGTCATATAGTTCTGTGTGCATTAATGCCAGTTTAACACCATATAGTTGTGTGCGTTATTGCCTGTTTAGTGCCATTTACTTCTGTGTGTGTTACTGCCAGTTTAACCCCATTTACGTCTGTGTGCGTTACTGCCAGTTTAGTGCCATATAGTTCTGTATGAGTTACTGCCAGTTTAAAGCCATATAGTTCAGTGTGTGTTACTGTCAGTTTAATGCCATATAGTTTGTTGCGTTACTGCAAGTTTAACGACATATAGTTTTGTGCGCTACTGCAAGTATAATGCCATATAGTTTTGTGTGCGTTACTGACAGTTTAATGCCATATAGTTCTGTGTGCGTTAATGCCAGTTTAATGACATATAGTTCTGTGTGCATTGCTGCCAGTTTAACACCATTTACTTCTGTGTGCGTTACTGCCATTTTAACACTATATAGTTCTGTGTGTTACTGCTAGTTTAACACCATTTACTTCTGTGTGCATTGCAGCCAGTTTAGTGCTATTTACTTCTGCGTGCATTACTGCAAGTTTAACGCCATTTACTTCTATGTGCGTTACTGCCAGTTTAATGCCATATGGGTCTGTGTGCGTTAATGGCAGTTTAACAACATAAAGTTTTGTGCATCATTGCCAGTTTAACTCCATTTACTTCTGTGTGCATTAATGCCAGTTTAACACCATATAGTTTTGTGCGTTATTGCCTGTTTAATGCCATTTACTTCTGTGTGTGTTACTGCCAGTTTAACCCCATTTACATCTGTGTGCGTTACTGCCAGTTTAGCGCCATATAGTTCTGTATGAGTTACTGCCAGTTTAAAGCCATATAGTTCAGTGTGTGTTACTGTCAGTTTAATGCCATATAGTTTGTTGCGTTACTGCAAGTTTAAGGACATATAGTTTTGTGCGCTACTGCAAGTATAATGCCATATAGTTTTGTGTGCGTTACTGACAGTTTAATGCCATATAGTTCTGTGTGCGTTAATGCCAGTTTAATGACATATAGTTCTGTGTGCATTGCTGCCAGTTTAACACCATTTACTTCTGTGTGCGTTACTGCCATTTTAACACTATATAGTTCTGTGTGTTACTGCCAGTTTAACTCCATTTTCTTCTGTGTGTGTTACTGCCCATTTAACACCTTCTCCTTATGTGTGTGTTACTGCAAGTTTCACGCCATATAGTTTTGTACATTACTGCCAGTTTAACACCATATAGTTTTGTGTGTTATTGACAGTTTAACACCATTTACTTCTGTGTGCGTTACTGCCAGTTTAACACCATATATTTTTGTGTGTTCCTGCCAGTTTAACGCCATTTACTTAAGTGTGTGTTACTGCAAGTTTAACGCCATTTACTTCTGTGTGTGTTTCTGACAGTTTAACCCTATATAGTTCTGTGTGCGTTACTGCCATTTTAATGCCATATAGTTCTGTGTTCGTTAATGCCTGTTTAACGCCTTATAGATTTGTGTGTGTTAAAGCCAGTTTAACTCCATTTACTTCTGTGTTTGTTAGTGCCAGTTTAACACCAAATTGTTCTTTATGCGTTACTGCCAGATTAATGCCATGTAGTTTTGTGCGTTACTGCAAGTATAATGCCATATAGTTTAGTGTGCGTTACTGCCAGTTTAACGCCATATAGTTTTCTGTGTTACTGCAAGTTTAACGCCATATAGTTTTGTGCATTACTGCATTTTTAAAGCCATTTACTTCTATTTGCGTTACTGCCAGTTTAACACCATTTAATTCTGTGTGCGTTACTGCCAGTTAAAAACCTTATAGTTTTGTGCGTTACTGCCAGTTTAACTCCATTTACTTCTGTGTGCATTACTGCTAGTTTAACGCCATTTACTTCTGTGTGTGTTACTATCGCCATTTACTTCTGTGTGCGTTACTGCCAGTTTAACGCCATATAGTTTGTGCATTATTGCCACTTTAACGCCATTTACTTCTGTGTGCGTTACCGCCAGTTTAACGCCATATAGTTCTGTATGAGTCACTGCCAGTTTAAAGCCATATTGTTCCGTGCACGTTACTGTCAGTTTAACGCCATATAGTTTTGTGCATTACTGAAGTTTAACGCCATTTAATTCTGTGTGTGTTACTGGCAGTTTAACACTATAGAGTTCTGTGTGTGGTACTGCCAGTTTAACGCCATATAGTTTGGCGTGTTAATGCAAGTTTAATGCCATATAGTTTTGTTCGTTACTGCAAGTATAATGCCATATAGTTTTGTGTGCGTTACTGCCAGTTTAATGCCATATAGTTCTGTGTCCATTAATGCAAGTTTAACGCCATATAGTTCTGTGTGCATTAATACCATTTTAACGCCATATACTCCTGTGTGCGTTACTGCAAGTTTAACACCATTTACTTCTGTGTGTGTTACTGCCAGTTTAATGCTATATACTTCTGTGTGTGTTACTGCCAGTTTAACGCTATATAGTTTTGTGCATTACTGCCAGTTTAATGCCATTTTCTTCTGTGTGCATTACTGCCAGTTTAACAACATTTACTTCAGTGTGTGTTAATGCAAATTTAACACCATTAACCTTTGTGTGCGTTACTGCCAGTTTAACGCCATTTACTTCTGTGTGTGTTACTGCCAGTTTAACACCATATAGTTCTGTGTGCGTTACTGCCAGTTTAACGCCATATATTTTGTGTGTTACTGCCAGTTTAACGGCATTTACTTAAGTGTGTGTTACTGCAAGTTTAACGCCATTTACTTGTGTGTGTGTTTCTGCCAGTTTAATGCCATATAGTTCTATGTGCGTTACTGCCAGTTTAACGCCATATAGTTCTGTGTGCGTTAATGCCTGTTTAACACCATATAGATCTGTGTGCGTTAAAGCCAGTTTCACTCCGTTTACTTCTGTGTTTGTTAGTGCCAGTTTAACACCAAATTGCTCTGTATGCGTTACTGCCAGATTAATGCCATGTAGTTTTGTGCGTTACTGCAAGTTTAACGCTATATAGTTTTATGCATTAATGCTTGTTTAATGCCATATCGTTTTGTGTGCATTACTGACAATTTAATGGCATATAGTTCTGTGTGCGTTACTGACAGTTTAACACTATATAGTTTTGTGCGTTACTGCAAGTTTAAAGTCATATCGTATTATGTGCGTTACTGCCAGTTTAGTACCATATAGTTCTGTGTGCGTTACTGCCAGTTTAACGCTATATAGTTTTGTGCATTACTGCCAGTTTAACGCCATTTACTTTTGTGTGCGTTACTGCCAGTTTAACGCCATTTACTTCTATGTGCTTTAATGCCAGTTTAGCGTCATATAGTTCTGTGTGCATTAATGCCAGTTTAACACCATATCGTTTTGTGCGTTATTGCCTGTTTAATGCCATTTACTTCTGTGTGTGTCACTGCCAGTTTAACCCCATTTACGTCTGTGTGGGTTACTGCCAGTTTAGCGCCATATAGTTCTGTATGAGTTACTGGCAGTTTAAAGCCATATAGTTCAGTGTGCGTTACTGTCAGTTTAACGCCATATAGTTTGGTGCGTTACTGCAAGTTTAACGACATATAGTTTTGTGCGCTACTGCAAGTATAATGCCAAATAGTTTTGTGTGCGTTACTGACAGTTTAATGCCATATAGTTCTGTGTGCGTTAATGCCAGTTTAATGACATATAGTTCTGCGTGCGTTGCTGCCAGTTTAACACCATTTACTTCTGTGTGCGTTACTGCCATTTTAACACTATATAGTTCTGTGTGTTACTGCTAGTTTAACACCATTTACTTCTGTGTGCATTGCAGCCAGTTTATCGCCATTTACTTCTGCGTGCATTACTGCAAGTTTCACGCCATTTACTTCTATGTGCGTTACTGCCAGTTTAATGCCATATAGGTCTATGTGCGTTAATGGCAGTTTAACGACATATAGTTTTGTGCATCATTGCCAGTTTTACTCCATTTACTTCTGTGTGCGTTATTGCCAGCTTATCGCCAATTATGTTTGTGTACGTTACTGCCAGTTTAACGCCATATAGTTCTGTGTGCGTTACTGCCAGTTTAACGACATAGAGTTTTGTGCATTACTGCAAGTTTAACACCATATAGTTTTGTGCGTTACAGCAAGTATAATGCCATATAGTTTTGTGTGCGTTACTGCCAGTTTAATGCCATATATTTCTGTGTCCATTAATGCCAGTTTAACGCCATATAGTTCTGTGTGCATTAATGCGAGTTTATCGCCATATACTTCTGTGTTTGTTACTGCAAGTTTAACACTATTTACTTCTGTGTGCATTACTTCCAGTTTAACACCATATGGTTTTGTGCGTTAGTACCTTTTTAAAGCCATTTACTTCGATGTGTGTTACTGCCAGTTTAATGCCATATAGTTTTGTGCGTTACTGCCAGTTTAACGCCATTTACTTCTGTGTGCGTTACTGCCAGTTTAACGCCATTTACTTCTGTGCGTGTTACTGCCAGTTTAACTCCATTTTCTTCTGTGTGTGTTACTGCCCATTTAACATCTTCTCCTTATGTGTGTGTTACTTCCAGTTTCACGCCATATAGTTTTGTACATTACTGCCAGTTTAACACCATATAGTTTTGTGTGTTATTGACAGTTTAACACCATTTACTTCTGTGTGCGTTACTGCCAGTTTAACACCATTTACTTCTGTGTGTGTTACTGCCAGTTTAACTCCATTTTCTTCTGTGTGTGTTACTGCTCATTTAACACCTTCTCCTTATGTGTGTGTTACTGCAAGTTTCACGCCATATAGTTTTGTACATTACTGCCAGTTTAACACCATATAGTTTTGTGTGTTACTTCTGTGTGTGTTACTGCCAGTTTAACACCATATATTTTTGTGTGTTACTGCCAGTTTAACGCCATTTACTTAAGTGTGTGTTACTGCAAGTTTAACGCCATTTACTTCTGTGTGTGTTTCTGCCCGTTTAACCCTATATAGTCCTGTGTGCGTTACTGCCATTTTAATGCCATATAGTTCTCTGTGCGTTACTGCCAGTTTAACACCACATAGTTCTGTGTGCGTTAATGCCTGTTTAACGCCATATAGATTTGTGTGTGTTAAAGCCAGTTTAACTCCATTTACTTCTGTGTTTGTTAGTGCCAGTTTAACACCAAATTGTTTTGTATGTGTTACTGCCAGATTAATGCCATGTAGTTTTGTGCGTTACTGCAAGTTAACGCTATATAGTTTTGTGCATTAATGCTTGTTTAATGCCATATAGTTTTGTGTGCATTACTGACAGTTTAATGGCATATAGTTCCGTGTGCGTTACTGCCAGTTTAACACAATATAGTTTTGTGCGTTACTGCAAGTTTAACACTATATAGTTTTGTGCGTTACTGCAAGTTTAAAGTCATATCGTTTTGTGTGTGCGTTACTGCCAGTTTAGAACCATATAGTTCTGTGTGTGTTACTGCCAGTTTCACATCATATAGTTTTGTGTTTTACTGCAAGTTTACAGGTGATACTCAAAAAATTTGAAATGTTAATTTATTTCAGTAATGCAACTGAAAAGGTGAAACGAATATATGAGATAGACTCATTACTTTCAAAGCAAGATAGTTCAAGCCATGATTTGTCATAATTGTGATGATTATGGCTTACAGCTCATGAAAACCCCAAATCAATATTCTCAGAAAATTAGAATATTGTGAAAAGGTGCAATATTCTAAACTCAAAGGGGGTCATTTACTATAATGCGAATATGCCTTTGCGCGAATTTTAGCACGCAGAATCGCAAATTCGCGCTAATTAGCGCGAAAATGGAATTCACTAAAGCCCTGAGGGAGAAAATAGTCCCAGAATCAAATTCACTATAACGCCCAAACAGCAGTGAGTGACTAAAAAACTAGTTGTGGTAGAAGCAAGGGAATTGCACGTGAAAATAATGTTTAGAGCATGATAGGATCACCTAAATTGTTTCTAAAAATGTAGTATCTTGTTTAATGATGATCTACTTTTAAATTGTTTAAAAAAGTGATATATAACCTGAA
>BLSH010266338.1:21465-36380 GCA_018402905.1 Glandirana rugosa
GGAGAGAGAGGGTGGGGGAGAGAGAGTGGAGGAGAAAGAAGGAGGTGAGAGAGAGGGGGTGGGAGAGAGAGGGGTGTGAGAGAGAGGGGGTGTGAGAGAGAGGGGGTGTGAGAGAGAGAGGAAGTGAGAGAGAGAGGGGGTGAGAGAGAGAGGAGGTGGGAGAGAGTGAGGGGGTGAGAGAGAGAGAGGAGGGGAGTCAGTACATCTGCTACACACAATTATGGACCCAGACTACTTTCCCCTGGGCTCAGACAGCCAGGATCTAGAGCTGCTGTATGCTCTATATTTAAATATTCTGCCTCCATAGCCCCTTTCGTAGCAGTGTGTGCACTGTATGTGAGAACAATGATCTTTTACCCACGTGATTTTCACTCAGAAGGCAAGATTCATCCACACACAAGACAATCTCCAGATCCTCCCAGCCGTGGGCAGGGACACAACAGAATGAATGGTAGATCAGAGCTGCAGAGGAGGGGTGGGGCAGCTCTCCCGGAAGGATATTCCCTGTTCTCTGTTTTGACAGAATACTGGACACTGGGCTCTCCGCTTTGAATGCTCTTCATTCAATGTTGGCGTTATACAGGGCTCGAGTCCTGTGGAAACGCGTGAGAACGGCGCTCCTGCACTTATTCCACAGCAGGAACATCGTTCCCATTAGCAGTCAAATCTTGCAGGAATGCAAGCTTTGGCAGGCAGTGTGGGTGTGCAGGAAGGACAGGGTGTCCGTGCCAACAGGGTTAGTCTGCCCTGGGTGCCACACATTGAGGAGGGGGTGTCATCCCAGCGCACCCGTCCTCCCCTCCCTCAGTCCTCCACCTCCAGCAGCCCCTGTAACAAGGTCCTGCCTCCTCCAGTGTCCAGTGATATGCGAAACAATGCCTTTGTCACTGGCATGTATTATAGGAGGTGGGACCTTGTTACAGGGGCCGCTGGAGGAGGAGGACCGAGGGAGGAGAGGACGGGCACGCTGGGATGACACCCCCCTCCCCAATGTGTGGCACCCGTGGCGGACTGACCCTGGTAAGGCTGCATTGTTGGGGACACTAATCAGGCTGCATTGCTAGGGGCACTGATCAGGCTCCACTGATGGGGCACAGATCAGGCTGCATTGCTGGGGGCACTGATCAGGCTGCATTGCTGGGGGCACAGATTAGGCTGCACTGATGGGGACACTGATCAGGCTGGATTACTGGGGGCACTGATCAGGGTGCATTGCTGGGGGCACTGATCAGGGTGCTTTGCTGGGGGAATTGATCAGTCTGCACTGATGGGGGCACTGATCAGGTTGCACTGACGGGGACACTGATCGGGCTGCATTGCCTGTGTTTCAGTGTCCATGCTTAAGGGGGCCCTCTCCCTGTATCAGCCTGAACTCATTAGCAGCAGTCAGCCATAGGTCCACAACCTTTGTGGTGTGCTACACAGCCCTTGGTGTGATTCGCACTCCAGTGGTGCGCACCTGTCACTAGACCCCAGGTGTCACGACAAGGGCCTTACATAAATTATGTCTAAATGTAGTATTTATGTGTAGGAGGGTTCCACCACCATAGCAAATTGTGTCATATGTTTTCCATGGGCAAGGACTCTAATCAGCCTTAACATTTCCCCACCACTACTAATTGCAGCCTCTTACCAAGCCAAAACCCACAAAATGACAGCTGTTTATTTCTCAGCATGCTAACAGTAATCAGCCATAACATGTCTTCAGAACAGATGGCATATGCTAGAAGCAGGTTGTTAATGGCTCCCTGGCCTTCCACGATACATCTGCATTGATTAACTTCTTGCACCCCTGGGACTTAGGACTGTTTTACATCACAGAGATGCAGCCTAAAAACCTATGGCAGCTTAGTGGCTCACACAATAGAGCTTTTGGCTAGCAGGGTCTGATTTTGAATCCCAATCCTGCTGTTTGGCTAGAGGTTTGTGTGCAGTGGTGCTAAAATTTATTTTTCACCAGTGCTAACATTTTTGAGGGCTTTCACATAATAGAACCCCAAGAAATCACATTATAAATAAAGCAAGTGTGGGTTTGCACCAAATCTAGACCTGTGGTGTTTTGGCCAAGAAATCTTAATGTTGTATGCTTATGATGAATGACAAATGCGCTTTGTCACCAATTTGCGTGAAGCACCTCTCACCAAGTTTTCATTTACTGTTTTGGACCCTTCATATGACCAACAATGTACAAGTTTGATTTGAAGATGTTTGGACTCATTGATCATGGCCAGTGTTATATTTTTGGAGCTTTAAGCTGGATACACACTATCCAATTTTCTGTAGTTTTTTTTTTCCTTCAGATTTACCACAACCATATAATATGAGGTCAAACCTTAGGAGTTTCAATTTGTATGCAATCAGACAGGCAATTGCACTACATGGTTTTGGTAAATCTGAAAGAAATCTGACAACAAAAGTTGGATAGTGTGTATGGGGTTTTTATTTGTAAAGAGTGTGTAATCAACAGGTATGAGAGAGGCTGAATCAATTACACTGGTGGATGTGTCCTTTACTGAGTGTGTGGAGGTGAGCAATCTTAGCTATCTTACTTAAAGGCCTGCATTTGTGGTGGGCGTTTGGCCTAAGGACAGGCCTGAATCTTTCTTTACAGGCTGTATATTGGGTTGCAAATAGTTGTGAGTTTTGGGGGGGGGGTGCATAATGCCTGCCTCACACCCCACAAAAGCTGTTTGATGATTGCTTCGAAATCTCACATGTTAGACGTACAACTGCTATGTAATGGTTTTGTTGAAAAGGAAGGTTCTGGCTAATTCATTCCTGCTGTGTGTGTCAATGTAGTTTATGTGCTGTGTTTTTTTGCTTTTGTATTAATTTTGTCTGTTTTTGCTTATGATTAGAGTTGAGCGAACCCGAACTGTAAAGTTCAGGTTCGTACCGGACTTTAGGGTGTCCGTGTCCCAAATCCGGACATTTGAGAAAGAGTCCGGGTTCGGGGTTAAGGGTATTTTTTTGCACCTTTTGAATAGCTACAGGGCAGCCAATCAACAAGCGTTTCACTCGTTTGCCCTTAGAAGCCATCACAGCCATGCCTACTAATGGCATGGCTGTGATTGGCAAGTGCATCATGTGACCCAGCCTCGATATGAGCTGGAGTCACGTAGCACTGCATGTCACATGCTCTCAGACTAGTGTAGGGAGAGGATGCTGCTGTCGCTGTGAGGGACAGATTACCGTTATAAAATCATCTCATACTGGTATAGGGAGAGGTTCCTGCCGCTGGTGTGAGGGATAGATTAGCGTTATAAAATCATCTCATACTGGTATAGGGAGAGGTTCCTGACGCTGGTGTGAGGGATAGATTAGCGTTATAAAATCATCTCATACTAGTATAGGGAGAGGCTCCTGCTGCTGGTGTGAGGGATAAATTAGCGTTATCAAATCATCTCATACTAGTATAGGGAGAGGTTCCTGCCACTGGTGTGAGGGATAGATTAGCGTTATAAAATCATCTCATACTAGTATAGGGAGAGGTTCCTGCCACTGGTGCGAGGGATAGATTAGCGTTATAAAATAATCTCATACTGGTATACGGAGAGGTTCCTGCCGCTGGTGTGAGGGACAGATTACCGTTATAAAATCATCTCATACTGGTATAGGGAGAGGTTCCTGCCGCTGGTGTGAGGGATAGATAACCATTATAAAATTCATAGTATCAGCTGAATAACAATCAAACATCAACTGTCCTCTCATTTTATCTGAGGCCCCCTTTAAGAGGTTTCCACTCACTTTCTGCAATGGTGACAACATTGGAGAGATATACTCTCACTTCCTGCCATGGTGACAATGTTAGAGGGACTTTTTCCTTACTTCCTGTCATAGTGACAACATCAAAGAGATGTTCCCTCACTACCTGTCATGGTGAAAATGTTGGGGAGATTCCCCTCCCTACCCGTCATGGTGACAGCATTAGAGAGATTTTTCCTCACTTCCCATCTGGGTGACAATGTTAGAGAGTTTTACCCTCACTTCCTGCCATGTTGACAACATTAGAGAGACATCCCCTCATTTCTTGCAGTGACAATGCAGAGATTAGCCCTCACCTCGTGTCATTGGAGAGATATACTCTCACTTCCTGCCATGGTGACAATGTTAGAGGTATTTCCCCCCACATCCTGTCATAGTGACAATGTCAGAGAGATATTCCCTCACTAGCTGTCATGGTGACAACGTCAGGGAGATTCCCCTCCCTACCCATCACGGTGACAACATTAGAAAGATTTCCTCACTTCCCACCTGGGTGACAATGTTACAGAGATTTACCCTCACTTCCTGCCATGGTGACAACGCTAGAGAGATATCTCCTCATTTCCTGCCACAGTGACAATGCAGAGATTAGCTCTCACTTTGTGTCCTGTGACAACATTAGAGAGATTTCCCCTTCCTTCCTGTCCCAGTGACAACATGGCGCTTTTATTGTGTCGGCATGTTGTATGTAAAGGAATAAGTATATTGTTCAATAAAGCCGAGACAACATAAACGCCAAAATATTAAACTCATGAGGGCAAGCAAACATGACCCCCGGACTTAAACAATATTTCATAGATACAGTCACTGTGAAAAAAATGTTCAGCAAAAGGCCTTTATTTAAGAAAGCAGTCTACATCATATTTGTGGTTCATACCCACTGGAAACCTTGTGTGGAGGTGAAAAATCCAAAACACTTCTCTTTCAAGGAGTTTCCGGTGGGTGTCACCACCTCTCATGGACAGCTTTACATGTTCCAAACCTGAAAAGGTAAAGGAGCTCATGTTTCCATTGTGTGTATGTTTAAAGTGTTTGGACACGTTGGATAATCCCTTGTCACTGGTGTAACTGGATCCATGAAAATGTTCACTGATACGTGTGTGGAGGGGCCGTGTGGTTCAGCCAACATATTGCAATCTGCACAGCGTACATTCAATAACATAGACCATGTCACTAGATCCACAATTGATTTAATCATGAATCAATAATTCCCTTCCAGTGCAGCAAGATGTGACGGATCTATGTTTGTCACTGTGAATTTTACAAAACCTGCAGGTATTTTGTCCACACACGTAAGACCCTTGGACATGCAACCATGTCTTGTGACTCCCTACAGAGCAAAAGAGACTCGGGGAAAGAAAGTTTCCCAGTGTTTGGGATCGACGACTGGAGAACCTGCAGCCCTGTGACAAGACCTGTGCAAGTTGTTCATCTGCATAGAGGACTGGAAGAAATTTAGAAACAATGCCTGTGATCATACTGAATTCCTTGGAGAATGTGGTGACAAATGTAACTGGATTGTGGTCTTGTGTGGAAAGGGGTCTCCTCTTTTTTCTTCTTTTGTTTGGTAGAGGAGCCATTTGACATGGGATTGGGTAAAAGGGATGCTCTATCCCTCATAGACACTTTATTCAGCCCCTGGGTGACACGATCCTGACTGTATCCCTGCCCCAACAATCTCTTAGTAATAACAGTGCATTCCTTATCAAAGGATTCTGCACTGGAGCAATTTTGTTTAGCTCTAATAAATTCCCCCACAGGAATGGATCTGACATTGTGTTTGGGGTGACAACTTGTGGCTAAGAGGAGGGAGTTTCCAGCACACTCTTTTCTATATGTTTGAGTGTGGATAGAGCCACTGTTGGCATCCCCGACCAAAGTCAAATCCAAAAAATGAATGGAGCTATCTTGACTGTCCATGGTGAATTCTAGATTGAGATTATTATTGTTGACAAATTTGTGTAAAGCTGCAACATCATCTACCGTCCGATCCCAAACGAGAATCAAGTCACCTATATAGCGACTATAGGCTCTAATAGCTCCCCTACATGGGTTGGCCGGCAAGAAAAAAATTTCCTCCTTCCACCAACCCATATAGAGGTTAGCCAATGAGGGAGAAAATTTTGCTCCCATAGAAGCTCCTTTACACTCAAGGTAATACTTCCGATCAAATATAAAAAAATTGTGTTCTAAAAGGAAGGAAGTACACATAATGATAAACTCCTGCAAGGGCTGGTCATACAAACTGTACGATCTTAGATGGAAATTGAGGGCTTGAAGGGCTAGTTTGTGTGGGATGCATGAGTAGAGGGACTTAACGTCCAATGTTACCCAAAAGTAAGGTGTCATGCCATTGAAAGGTTTTCATATGTGCCAGAAAGGAAGGTGTGTCCTCAATGAAACCAGGGAGCCTGTGGACAAGGGGCTGAAGATATTGGTCTACCCATTCCCCCAGCCTCTCTAACAGAGAGCCAATGCCTGCCACAATAGGGCGTCCCTGCACAGGGTGAGTATCCTTGTGTAGTTTGGGCAGGTGATGAAAAGCTGGGGTAATGGGATCATCAACATAGAGATACTGTGCCAGTTTGGAAGATAGCACACCCATCTCTATCCCACTGTCCAGGAGACTTTTAAGTTTGGTCTGAAAAATAGTGGTGGGATTGACAGGGAGAGGACAATAGGTAGTAGAATCCTGTAATTGTCTTAATGCCTCTGCCTTGTAGTCTTCTACATCCAAAATAACCACTGACCCACCCTTATCTGCCTCTCTGATAACTATATCAGTCCTGGCTCTAAGATCTTTCAATGCTTGTCTTTCTGCACTAGTCAGGTTGTCAGGAGTGTGATTAGAGGCCTCTAAAGTATGCAATTTTAATTCCTGTAGATCAAGTGATTGAAAAGTCTCCACAGCTCCGCTTCTGGTGTGTACCGTGTAGAAGTATTTGTTACTAGTGTGAGTATTGTCTGATGGTACCCCATACACACCCCCATTTGATTCAGAGAACAATCTGTCCAATATCGATTGGGCAGTGAGATCCTGAAAATCAAAAGAGGTGGTCCCTGGATTAGGTAACACATATTCTGAATTTTCAGTTAGAGATGCAACAGTATCCCTTTGAAAATGTTTTCTAAGTAGCAAATTCCTTATTAACCACTTGCCGACCGCCGATCGGCATTTGACGGCGGCAAAGTGGCTCTGTAAGGCGAATCGCCGTCATATGACGGCGGCCGCCAGATTGCGCACAGTGAGCGCGCGCGCCGCCAGAGGCGCGCCTGTGCGCTCACTGTGTCCGGGGAGGGCCAGGGAGCGGGTCCGGCGGTGTCGATCTCCGCCGACCACCCGCGATGCCCCCCCGGAGTGAAAGAACGGAGGTCCGTGTATGTAAACACGGACCTCCGTTCTGTGAAGGCGGAAGGGCTGTGAGCACAGCCTTCCTGTACATGGAGGCTGTGACCACTTCCCTTCCCCAGCTAGGGCAGTCCCCCCACAGTTAGAACACACCCAGGGAACATAGTTAACCCTTAGAGCGCCCCCTTCAGGTTAACCCCTTCACTGCCAATGGCATTTACACAGTAATCAGTGCATTTTTATAGCACTGGTCGCTGTATAAATGCCAATGGTCCCAAAAAAGTGTCAAAATGGTCCGACATGTCCGCTGAAATATCGCAGTACCGCTAAAAATCGCAGATCGCCGCCATTAATAGTAAAAAATAAAAAAAAATTAAAAATGAATTCTCATTATCCGTAAACGCGACCACTTTTGCGCAAACCAATCAATAAACGCCGATTGCGATTTTTTTTATCACAGATATGAGGAAGAATATAAATCGGCCAAAACCGATGAAAAAAATGTTTTTTTTATATTTTTTTTTTGGATTTGTATTTTAGCAAAAAGTAAGAAATTTGTTTTTTTTTGCAAAATTGTCTCTCTTCTTTTGTTTATAGTGGCGGTCAGAAATGATGCAGCGGTGATCAAATACCACCAAAAGAAAGCTCTATTTGTGGGAAAAAAAGGACGCAAATTTCGTTTGGGTACAACATCGCACGACCGCACAATTTTCAGTTAAAGCGTCGCAGTGCCGAATCGCAAAAAGGGCTCCGGTCCTAAAGCTGGAAATCCTTCCGGGGCTGAAGTGGTTAATCTGTTTACATCTAAAATGGTGGAAAACACGTTGAAATGGCTATTGGGTGAAAAAGAAAGTCCCCTTGATAGCAAGGAGTTCTGTGAAATAGTCAAAGCAGTCTTAGAGAGATTTACCACGTTAGATGTATTCTTTGTTGTTGTCAGCATCATTTGTTCCAGCCTTGATGCGGATGTGTGCTTCTTCTTGTTGGAGCGTCTGCCTCATCTTGTCCTGTTTTTTCTTTCGCCTTTTTCTTCTCCTTGGGAGTAGACTGTTTTTTTGGAGTGGAAACATTTTTCTGATGACTCTTATCAAAACCCGAAGAGACTGACCCCGGGGATGACATCATTCCTTCTGATGTGGTGTAATCCTGTATGTCTCTGAGGTATTTATGCCTTTTGATCTCCATTATCTCCTTTTCCAGTGCTTCCAGAGACTTTAGCATATCATTTTCCATGGCGGTGTACATATCAAGAGACTGAAAGGGTTCCAAAGTGTCCTTAATGGTCCCAATTTTAGTATTTAGGGTTTCTAATATGGTTTGTTCCTCTTTCACAATTAATTCCATTAGGGCCAGGGAACACTTTGTAAGGATATCATTGCACTCATTGTTGAAAGCATCAGAATATTCTGTGGACGGGAATTTTTTTTTTTTTTTTTCAATTGTTGTTTATTTGTATAAAAGATAAACATGGTATAAGGTAGTACATGGTATAGTGCAAAATAAAACATATACAGTAGAGTATAAGTAGAAGTTAGGATTACAATTAGCATTTTCAATGATGAATATTGTAGATCGATCCTTGTAATGGTAGATATAGAAGATAAATAACACTCAGATTAAGTCTTATTACATAATCGAGAAGAGAAAAAAGAAAAAGAAAGAAGGGAAAGAAAAAACTTTGCTTGACATGGTAAATTTATTTGTGGTGTGAGGCCTAGTAGTGGCTTGGGTGAGATGATCTCTGTGTTTATAGTATGGGAGGGATATTAAGGTCCTTATAGGGGTAGTTTAATAAGTTTCTTGGACTGGTGGGTAATGGTCTATACGACAAAGAACAGTGTGTGGTTGGGAGTGATTTCTTGGTTGTTCGTTATAATATTAAGTTGTTGTATGTGTCAGATGTCTTAAACAATTCCCAAGGTTTCCAAATCTTGTGGTATTGTGTGGTGTTTTCTTTTTTAATGGCTATTATTTCTTCCATCTCTTTTATGTCTTCTATTTTTTTTATCCATTCTTTGATGGATGGTGTTGTCGTTGTCCGCCAGTTTAAGGGTATAAGAGCTCTGGTCGCGTTCAGCATATGTCTAGTTAAGGAATGCTTATATGATCTATATGATGTGTTGTTGATATTTAGGAGACAAGAAGGCGCGTCAAGTTTGTTTTTTGTGTTTGTTATTGACTTGATTAGATCGACGACTTCAGTCCAATAGTTTTGAATTTTTTGACAAGACCACCATATGTGTATAAAAGAACCCTCTTCTCTGAGGCACCTCCAACATTTGTCTGATTCCTGAGGTTTCCACTTTTTCATGCAGACAGGGGTAATATACCACTGAGTGCGAAGTTTATAGGATATCTCTTGCATGCGGGTGCTGAGGGAGCATTTATGGGTAAATGTACATGCCTTTTCCCATTGGGATTCTGATATATGAATACCGAGATCCCGTTCCCATATACATTTATATTTGTCCTCTGACTCCTTTAGTGGTTGGGATATCCATTTGTATATTAAAGAGGTGGCTCCTCTGAGGGGTTCTTGGTCATAGCATAATTTCTCTAGTATCGTTAGTGGTCTTGTCAAATCATTTTTCTTTTTCTTTTTTTGGATGAAGTCGTGTATCTGTAAATAGGTCCAAATATTGTGTTTGTTTCCTAAAAGTGTAGATTGGAGAGCTTGGTGGGAGATTAACTTGTTGTTTTTAATAGAGTTGAGGATCAGTAGCGGGTTTCCTTTATTTGTATGGAGTGTTTTAATGCTCTCTGAACCAGGTGGGAAATCCGGGTTTCCAGTGATAGCTGTTAAAGGGCCTGTGGTGGAGGAAAGTTGGTGTAGTTTGAAGTTTTTCAGGCATATTTTTAATGTCGTGCTTATTAGTGGGTGAGATTTTATTTCTTTGGGGTAATTTTTAGGTGATGACCATGGGAGGAACTGTGTAAGAAATTTTGAGTGGTTTAATTCTAAATTCACCCAATCTTTGTTTTTTGTATGACAGTGCCAATCTATTAGTCTGGTGATATGTGTGTCAAAGTAATATTTTTGGAAGTCAGGAACCCCCATACCTCCTTTGTTTTTGGGGTAAGTCAGAAGTTTTAAGTTGATTCTGGGTTTTTTGTGGGACCATATAAAGTTCCTTTTAGCTTTGGTCAATCTTTTAAAGAAAATTGGGGGAATATCAATAGGGAGGGCATGGAATAAGTAGAGGAGTCTTGGGAGTATTGTCATTTTAAGTATATTTGCCCGTCCGAACCAAGAAAGTTGTTTTGTGTCCCATTGTTTGAGGTCTTGTTCAATTTTTTTGAGTAAGGGAATGAAGTTGTGATGGAATAGGTCTTTCAAGTCGGGTGTTAGTTTAACTCCCAGGTAATTAAGAGCGTTTGATTCCCATTTGTATGGACAATTCTGTTTGGTTAAATTTTTTGTTGTTGGTGACAGTGTTAGATTAAGAGCTTCGGATTTAGAGCTGTTAATTTTGAAGTTGGCTAAATATTTGAAAATTTTAAAGGTTTCGTTTAAATTGGGTATAGAGATGTGAGGGGAGGTGATGAAGAATAGAAGGTCATCTGCGTACGCAGCTAGTTTAAATTCTCTATTATCTGTTGTGAATCCTTTTATGTTGATGTTAGCATTTATAGATCTTATTAATGGTTCCAGTGACAGGATAAATAATAATGGGGAAAGGGGACATCCCTGTCTTGTGCCATTTTTGATCTGAATAGGATCCGATAGGTAATTGTTCATCTTGATTTTGGCTGTTGGATATTCATATAGTATCTTGATCCATGACATCATCTTGTTTCCTAGGCCAATGTGTGTGCATGTAGCAAACATATAGTCCCAAGCCACTCTATCGAAGGCCTTCTCCGCTCCTGTTGACAGGAGAAGGCCTTCGGTTTTGCTTTGTCTAATTTTATGTATTAGGTTTAGGGACTTGATAATATTGTCTTTGGCCTCGCGGCCTGGCATGAAACCTACCTGCTCCGGGCCGATTATTTTAGATAGGTGGGGTCTTAGTCTATTTGCCATAATTCCTGCTAGTAATTTTAGATCAAGATTTAATAGAGAAATGGGTCTGTAGTTTGTACATTTCTTGCAGTCTTTGTTAGGCTTGGGTATTACTGAAATTTGTGCGGAAAGAAATTCTTTTGATGGTTTATTATCTTTGGTTATTGAGTTAAAAGCTTCTGTTAGTGGTTTAATTATTAGAGATTCATATGTTTTATAATATTGGGAAGTGAATCCATCCGGACCTGGACTTTTGCCTGTTTTGAGATTCCTGATCGCATTGGAGGTTTCTTCTGTTGTGATATCAGATTCTAAAATATTGATGTCCGGATGTGATAGGGTGGGTAATTTGCTACTAAGCAGGTGTTCTTTGATGATGTTTTCTCTTGTGTCTCTCAATTTGCGTGGTTTGTTTTGGTCAGGGATATTGTAGAGCTCTGTATAATATTCATGGAAGATTTTGGCGATTTTTGTGGCGTTGAATGTTTCTATGCCCTCTTTGTCGTGAATACTAAGTATGTTGTTGGCCGTTTTTGTCTCTTTCAGGGATCTAGCTAAAAATTTACTACTTTTGTCTCCATGTTCGTAGTAGATAGCTCTTTTGAAAAATAGTGATCTTTTTGTTTTTTTGTCTAGGATGTGTTGTAGTTCCTTTCTAGTGTTAAGTAGGTCGTGTTCGACCTTACTAGCCAGTGTTTGTTTGTGGGATTTCTCAAGGGCGGAAATTTTATTTATTAGATTGGTAATATGGTTTTCCTTCTCTCTTTTTTTCCTTGAGCCCCATTTTATGAGTTCTCCTCTGATAACAAGTTTGTATGTGGGGAACGGCGCTGTCTCCTTGGTTAAAATACTAATGTTTTAATAAAATTATAACCATAAATGTGCAATTTCTGTGAGTGAAAGTTGTGCGTGAAGAAAATATTTTAGTGAATGCTCTAATTTAATAATTACTCAAAACCTAGTGAGTATACCAGTATGTGAGATGTGTCGGGAGAATATTAGTGATGTGATCCGTAAAAAGTCAGTGACAAGTCCGTAATCCGTAAAAGTCCGTAAATAAAAAACTTCACACAGTCTGATAAAATGATGATTGGTAGAGACTTCCAATATCAAAAATATACTACACCCATTAATACTGTAAAATTCATTAAAGAAAATGATTATAGTGATCCGTGAAAAGTCCGTGAAAAATCCGTGATCCGTAAAAATCCGTAAAAAATAAAAAATTTTTTCAAAATTATTTTGACAGTCTAATACATATAATGATTAATAGGAGCTTCCAATATCAATGATGTGCTTCATCCGTTGGTATTATAAAATTCATAAAAAGGGTGACTTATGTGCCAAATGCTGTATTCTTCACATAGATGTGACTCGTGCTCCCCTCCTGTGCCCGCACTTACCAGAGACTCCACACCCCTACAGGGGTAACACGCCTGCGGTAAATGGGGTCTTTTCCTCCGGTCCAGGCTTCCTCCAGCTGCGGTAAATGGGGTCTTTTCCTCTGGTCCAGGCTTCCTCCAGCTGGTCTCGTTCGTCTCCAGTCCCTCGTTCCAGACTTGCTTCAGCTGGCCCTGGTTGTTTACCATCCACTATGGCGCCATTCCGCTTCCCACCAGGATTATATCCAGGAAAAAATTTTAAGAGAGAGAGTTCCTCCAATAGTGTAGTGTGTTTAGAGTAATGGGATTTTATTTCTTCAACAATTAAAAGCAAATCCAAATAAAAACAAAAAACAGAAATCACTGCGCTGACAGTTCCGGGTTTGCAGGCTCTGCCTGCTTGAGGAAGGTATGGGTCCCTTCCTGCTAACCACTGAGCGCTCCTTCAGCTGTGATGATTTAGCAAAAGGAATCAAGCAATAACGTAAATTAGGCCACGCCTTACGCGTTTCGTCATAACCGACGTCATCTGAGGCTGTGACCATGGAAATTTTACTAGCTTTAAATACTAACTCGGGGAGGCGGGTTAAAACTCGGGACCCAATCATATTCTTCAAAGATTTAAAGGGGCGGATGGTGACCAACTTAAAGGTGTTACAGGGTATTGACTTTGTTGTTCTGTTTTTACAAGAATATTTTTATAATCTTTATAACGTCGCTCGGTTCCAGGAAAGGAGAATACCTTCCCCATAACAGAATGCATTCCCCATACCAGCATAATATACATAGCATCTGTCTCCATTTCTTGGTGTCATTCGTGACTTAATTATTTATCAATTTATATTTAAAAAGGATGCGGACGAGAAGGTTGACATATCATATATATGAGGAATATAATAAAAAAATAATAAAAAATAAAATAATATATTACTATTACTATTGGGAAATATGTATAAGAGGATGTTGTTTCCTATATAGACACTCCAATTCAAAGTTGATAAAATATAAAAAATATAAAAAATATATATATCAAAATACTTATTTTTATAATAATAGATATTTAGAGGAAGGATGAGGCTGGGAAATTGCTAGTTATTCATAAAATTCATGTAAATAAATACAAATGTCCATAATATTTCTAAGAGAAGGATAATACATTATTTGGATATTTCAGTGCTAGTATATGTGAAGCGGATAGTGAAATACCAAAAAATTGTTTGTCTGGTAATAAATTTAAATTATAAATTTTAGAGAAAGGATGAGGCTGGGAAGTTGCTACTTATTCATAAAGTTCATAAAAATATAAATACATAGGTCTATAATATTTATAGGAGGAGAATAAATTATATAAATTATATGAATATTTCAGTACTAATACATGTAAAACGGTAAAATACAAGACTAAAGATAAACTTATTCATAAAATCCATAAAAATAATGATAATAATAGTAATAAATCCACCTTCCTCAAGCAGGCAGAGCCTGCAAACCCGGAACTGTCAGCGCAGTGATTTCTGTTTTTTGTTTTTATTTGGATTTGCTTTTAATTGTTGAAGAAATAAAATCCCATTACTCTAAACACACTACACTATTGGAGGAACTCTCTCTCTTAAAATTTTTTCCTGGATATAATCCTGGTGGGAAGCGGAATGGCGCCATAGTGGATGGTAAACAACCAGGGCCAGCTGAAGCAAGTCTGGAACGAGGGACTGGAGACGAACGAGACCAGCTGGAGGAAGCCTGGACCAGAGGAAAAGACCCCATTTACCGCAGCTGGAGGAAGCCTGGACCGGAGGAAAAGACCCCATTTACCGCAGGCGTGTTACCCCTGTAGGGGTGTGGAGTCTCTGGTAAGTGCGGGGAGCACGAGTCACATCTATGTGAAGAATACAGCATTTGGCACATAAGTCACCCTTTTTATGAATTTTATAATACCAACGGATGAAGCACATCATTGATATTGGAAGCTTCTATTAATCATTATATGTATTAGACTGTCAAAATAATTTTGAAAAAATTTTTTATTTTTTACGGATTTTTACGGATCACGGATTTTTCACGGACTTTTCACGGATCACTATAATCATTTTCTTTCATGAATTTTACAGTATTAATGGGTGTATACGAGATTAAATTATTAATGAGTTTTGGATCACTCATATGGTCATACACTCTACACAGCCCTCTTATAATCACTACACTAGGCATTTTTCAGGCACTGTTCAGGCATTAGGCATTTTCAGGCATTTATTTTTTGAAGTGTGTCAGACTATTTTACTACTAACCATCTCTGAAGGTTATAGTTTTTATATGATGTGGGTAATTATGACATTTTAAGTACTTTCTTTTACTAATATCACTAGGCACTTTTCAGGCACTTTTTAGGCACTAGGCATTTTTAGGCATTTTTTATTTT
>BLSH010266338.1:41125-54705 GCA_018402905.1 Glandirana rugosa
AAGTGGGTGGTTATAACTCCGTACAGGTAGAATGTACTGGTTAGAAAAAAAACGAACGAATGTATTAGACCTCAGATTGCGAGACAATACAACGACGCTCTGTGACTTAAACACGCTTTCGTCAATAATAAATTTTTAGGATATTCGTCAATTTAACATAGTCACCTAAATGTCATACGGACGATTAATATTGACCGTACTCGTGTAATGGTAATGGTTATACATGTAAAACACACGTGAATCGAAAGTGACGTAGGTTGATCAATAACTCGATTTACACAATAAACTTTGTCACGACAAAAGAACCATTACTGAGACTCTTGTACAAAAACGAATCTTAAGGAAAACGAGTTGAATAAATTCCAATATTCATATATTACTAAAATAAGTTGAGCAAAAGGAATTCTAAGCAAAAACATGTTCTCAGAGTCATTACCAAGAAAACAGCACTGTTTCAAATAACACATTTAGCTCAATAACTAGTTGGATGCAGTGAAAGCTAAGTGCACACAAAATGTACATATTGGTAATGGTAATGTGCTCATGCCAGTTATAATTAGCAGGCATACTGTAAATCCACTGATACAATTTAACTGCTTATAGGATTTTTAAATAATAACTGCTTTCGCACAAATTCAGTGTCTCGCAGCAACATAACAGAGCGTTAGACTCCAGATTATGTAAGCAAGCAAAAAAAAGATTGGTCATGTAAGATGGACATGCCTCAATATTGGTGGGTGAACAGTTAGAGCTGAGCAAAAGTTTGACCGGAACATTGGCTATTCGCACATTCGCCGAACATCTGAATTGGCAGGGCTTTCGACCGTTTGTCTAGCCCACCGAACACCCCACAATGCAATGCAAGCTGCACAGTGTATTCTAAGCCCTGATTGGCAGAAGGAATTTAGACTTTGCTTTGATACTGTAGCTAGAACAGGGTGTTTGGAGAAAAAAAACAAAAAACAAGAACAGGTTGTAGTGTGCCACGCCAGTTTTACTGTAGTATATTAAAGTGTGTCAGTTTAGTGTGCCAGTGCAGTTTTACTGCAGTATATTGAAGTTCATCAGTGAAGTTTTACTGCAGTATATTGTAGTGTGTCACTGCAGTTTTACAGAAGGTATATTAAAGTGCATCTGTGCAGTTTTACTGCAGTATATTGTAGTGCTTCAGTGCAGTTTTAATGCACTATATTGAAGTGAGTCAGAGCAGTTTTACTGCAGTATATTGAAGTGTGTCAGTGCAGTTTTCCTGCTGTATATCGTAATGTGTCAGTGGAGTGTGTCTGTGTTACATAACCATTAGTCCTGTATACAGTGCTGTATTTTGTTTGCTTGCTGCACGTTATTTTTTTTTGTCCTGTGCCTGCCCCCTTTTTTGAAATTGTGAGATGCAGTTTTTCTGACTACAGCGCTCTTGTTCCCACTTTTTATTTTTTTAAAACATTTTGACATTTCTGCCTACCTCAAGTGCACCAAACGCCACTTTCCATTGATTAAAGTGCATCCAATTACACATTTCCCTGTCTCTAATACATTTCAGTAATAAACCCCCCACCCATCATGTCTGGGAGGCTAACAAGGAGAGGCAGACATTCCCATGCCACTGTGAGGGAGCCAGCAGCCGATGTGTCCACAGGTAAACCTGAATGTGGTCCGTCCTCATGCAGGACATATTTTTTTCTGTTTAGAGAAGTTGCCAATGCTATCCAGCCACAGCATGCAGAGAAGGTGGTGGACTGGCTTACTAAACCATCTTCATCCTCCTCATCCTCTATCACCCAATCAGAGACTAGTGCACAGTCCACTGTAGCTGAAACAAATTGGCACTTATGTTTCCCCAGATGCAACGTATTCCCAAGTTGGCTCCAGTGATGAGGATGGAGGGGATGATGATGAGGTCACTGACGTGTCTTGGGTGCCCGATAGAGCAGAGGAGTAAAGCAAGGGTGAGGCACAACCCCAACAAGCCAGGATGTCCTTCAGAGGCAGTCATCATGGAAGAGTAGAGAGCAGCTACCCTATTTCATCAGATAGTGGAGCCGTTTTCTCCCAGTCCACTTCGCACAGCTTAGCTGTCTGGGCCATTGTTAGCACACGTGTAGCCGATCGCACTATTGAAATTTGCAAACTCTGCCTCAAGCGGATCAAGCTTGAACAACAGCCATTTTGCTACCACATACTTGACAAGGCTCCAACTACTCAGCACATTGGCAAGAGCACTAGAAAGCCACACAAAAGGCATTTTTTCTCCTCCTCACGCCTCACCTTTCAGCTCTAACCCCACTATATCTCATGACTAGAGTTGAGTGGACAACCGGATGTTCGGGTTCGGCGGGTTCGGCCGAACTTCGCGAAAAAGTTTGGTTTCGGTACCGAACTTGACCCCGGACCCGAACCCCATTGAAGTCAATGGGGACCCGAACTTTTCGGGACAATAATGGCTGTAACAAAGTCCTGGCAAGTGCTAGAGGACTGTACAAGGAAGTAAAATGGGGGTAAGAGTAGGACAAGTGCCCTACAAAAAAATGGGGATAGGGAAAACAACTTAAAATCAATTAAAACATGGGAAGGGGGGGTGGATGTAACCTATAGGAGTAGGCGATGATTTTAGAACAATAATCTGCCCCTTACAGCAACAGCAGGAACCTGACCCTATAGGAGTAGGCAATGATTTTAGAACAATAATCTGTCCCTTACAGCAACCGCAGGAACCTGACCCTATAGAACTAGGAGATGATTTTAGAACAATAATCTGTCCCTCAAAGCAGTAAACTCTATCTAGTCCAGAATCAGATTGTTCTGTAATGCAGGATGAGATCTGCAATCTGTCCCTCAAAGCAGTAGTAGTAGTAATCTCTACCTAGTCCAGAATCAGATCGTTCTGTAATGCAGGATGAGATGTTATTATATCTGCAATCTGTCCCTCACAGCGCTGCAGCATCCTCTCCCTACACTAGCCTTAGCACATGTGACATGCAGCACTACGTGACTCCAGCTTATACAGAGGCTGGGTCACATGATGCACTGGCCAATCACAGCCATGCCATCAGTAGGCATGGCTGTGATGGCCTCTAAGGGCAAACCAGTGAAACGCTTGTTGATTGGCTGCCCTGCAGCTATTCAACAGATGGGATCAAATACCCGAACTCGAACCCAAACTTTTTTTCAAATGTCCGGGTTCGGGTCCAGGTCACGGACACCCCAAAGTTCGGTACGGACCCGAACTTTACAGTTCGGTTTGCTCAACTCTACTCATGACCTCTCCACTGACAGGGATAATGGTGTAGTAAAGGGTGTCAAAGGTCCTTGCAGCAAGTCTGCCAGTAGCACACCACAAGCTGTAGACTATAGCAGGCAAATTTCTCTGCCCCAGCTGCTGCAGCAAAAAGAAAATACAGTTCCTGCCACCCACATGCCCCGTGTCTAAATTCCACCAAGAACCTCCTTCACGTGTCAAATATATAGTTAAATTAGGTGAGTTAACTTAATGGTGTGTGTGTTAATGTTGGGTTCTGCAAGGTGTTAGAGTTTGACATCGTCTCCTGGTTGAAGGCAGAAGGCTCCACACCAAGAGCATAGTAAAATGGGGGCAGAAGAACTTGGCACAGTGTCAGGTTATTTCTTAACTGAGCATACAAGTATGATAGTATAGGCTTAGATCATCAATTGTGCATATTCGTCTGTGGTGCGAAAGTGGGTCCAGGATGCCCAGGTGTGTGTGAATTTAGAAGCTGAGTCTCTTGCGATATATATTAATTCCTCCATCTCCGCAATTTTGTTTACTCTGTTAATACATTGAGAAATGGTTGGGGGTATGTGGTGTGTTCCAATGTAGTGGAATGCACATCTTGGCAGCATTAATGAGATGAATAACCGGGGATTTACGGTATATGTGGGCTGGTGTTGTGGAGTGATGGAGGATGAATTGGGTCGGGGTATATTCCAGGAAGTGTGCTGATGTGCTACGGTTTAAAAAGGTGCCTTCCCTGAAGAAGTGATGTGCCTGCATGTTGGGATATGGCCAGCTGCCCGTTAGGAACTGTGCTGACATGCCCGGGGTGAACGCTGGATTGAGCCTGACAGTAGGGATGAGTCGAACACCCCCAGGCTTGGTTCGCACCAGAACATGCGAACAGACAAAAACTTTGGGCGAACATTCGAACACCATTAAAGTCTATGGGACCCAAACAAGAAAAGTGCTCATTTTAAAGGCTTCTTTGCAATGTTATTGCCCTATAAAGTGTATGGGGACCTGGGTCCTGCCCTAGGGGACATGTATCAATGAAAAAAAAAAAGTTTTTAAATTGATTGTTTTTTCAGGAGCAGTGATTTTAATAATGCTTAAAGTGAAAAAAAAATCCTTTAACCACTTCAGCCCCGGAAGAATTTTGCACTTTAGGACCAGAGCACTTTTTGCGATTCGGCGCTGCGTCGCTTTAACTGACAATTGCGCGGTCGTGCGACGTTGTACCCAAACAAAATTTGCGTCCCTTTTTTCCCACAAATAGAGCTTTCTTTTGGTGGTATTTGATCGCCTCTGCGTCATTTCTTATCGCCGCTATAAACAAAAGAAGAGCGACCATTTTGCAAAAAAACCCAAATTTCTTACTTTTTGCTAAAATTCAAATCCAAAAAAAAAATATAAAAAAACATTTTTTTTCACCGTTTTTGGCCGATTTATATAATTCCTCATATTTGCGATAAAAAAAATCGCAATTGGTGTTTATTGATTGGTTTGCGCAAAAGTGGCCGCGTTTACGGATGATGAGAATTCATTTCTGGGGTTTTTTTTTTTTTTTTACTAGTAATGGTGGCGATCTGCGATTTTTAGCGGTACTGCGATATTGGGGGGGGGGTCATGTCGGAACATTTTGACACTTTTTTGGGACCAATGACATTTATTCAGCAATCAGAAATTTAAATGTCCACTGATTACTGTATAAATGTCATTGGCAGTGAAGGGGTTAACCTGCAGGGGGAGAGCTAGGGGTTAAGTGTGTTCCCTGGGTGTGTTCTTACTGTGGGGGGGTTGGGCTAACATGGGCATGAGAGATCTAACTGATCCCAGTGACAGGGATCAGTAGATCTCTCATGCCCCACTGACAGGGCGGGGAACCGCCGTGTTTACATCGGCGGTTCCCCGTTCTTTTCCCTGTAGCCGCTCATCGCGGCTCGCCGGCGGACATCGGGTCCGCCCGAGCCGCGGGCACACTCCCCAGGAGTGCGGCGGGTGCGCGCGCGCGCCCCCTGGTGGCCAAATGCGAATCGCCGATTATTTACGGCGATTCGCGCAGGGCTCCCCGACTGCCGCCGTGAAAAGACGGCGCGCGGTCGGGAACCGGTTAAATGTTGTACTTGGGGGGGTGTCCTTAGTCTGTGTGTAAAAGGCCACATCTCTATGAAGTGTAGAACATAGCCAGAGCAAAATTACATTTCCATAGGAAAAATTGTCATCTAAAATCGCGGCTGTAATGTATTGGCGGTTCCCGGCAATATACAAAAAAATTGCTGAAAAAAAGTGCGTGGGACTCCCCCGCAGTCCAAACCAGGCTCTTCGGGTCTGGTTTGTATATCATGGGGAACCCCACACCAGATTTGAAAAAAAAATTGATGTGGGGTTCCCCCTAAAATCCAAACCAGACATTTATCCGAGCATGCACCCCCCCACCTGAACTGTGCCAGACTACATGCCCTCAATGTGGGGAGTATGGGTGCTTTGGGGGAGGGGGCGCTGTTAATGGGGACAATACCCTCTTCCCCACAAGTCTGGCCGGTGCTTGTGGGGGTCTATGGGTGGGGGGCTTATCGGAATCTGGAAGCCCCCTTTAATAAGGGGGCCCCCAGATCCCGGCCCGCCCAATGTGAATATGTATGGGGTACATTGTACCCCACCCAGAATGTTTTAAAAATGCGCAGGGCCCCCCCAAATCCAAACCAGACCCTTATCCGAACACACAGCCCTGGCAGGAGGGGGGTGGAGACAAGCGAGCACCCCCCTGCGAACCATACCAGGCCGCATGCCCTCAACATGGGGAGGGTGCTTTGAGGTCCCCCAAAGCACCTTGTCCCCATGTTGATGCGGAGAAGGGCCTCATTCCCACAACCCTTGCTGGTGGTTGTGAAGATCTGCGGGTGGGGGGCTTATCAGAATATGAAAGCCCCCTTTAATAAGGGGGACCCCAGATCCTGACCCCCCCTGTGAATAGGTATGGGGTACATTGTACCCTTACCCATTCACCAAAAAAGGAGTGTTGTGGTACAAAAAATAAGAGACAGTTTTTGACAAGTCCTTTATTGTGTAAAATAACTATTTTCTTCTTTCTTCCTCCATCTTCTCCTGGCCCAGTCCTTCTTCTGGTCTTCTGCTTCGTCTTTCAGTCTTCTTGCTTCCTCTCTTCATCTTCATCTTCTGGATGGAGGAACTGGGCCTGCTGTTGTAAATTAGTTTACAAACTGTGACGAAAGCCCCCAGTCAAACAGGGGGCAAAAAATTGGGCCTTGGGTGCTGGCAGTGCCAGAACACTGTAAACCCTTGCAGTTACTCTTGTTGGATGGAGGAACTGGGCCTGATGTTTTAAATTTGTTTAAAAATTGTTATGGCATGCCCCTATAAAGCAGGTGCAGAAAAATTGGGCCTTGGGTGTTGCTGGTGCCCTAAATAGAAAATATTGTTCTAGATTATGGACAGGAGAAATAGGAGCAGTGTAGTCTTCAAGGGATCGCAGATCTCTAGCAAATGTAATTAGTTGCATCAGCATCAGGGGCTTGATAGCTGCTGATCCAGGACTGATTCATTTTTATAAATGTGAGCCTGTCAACCAAGTCTGTGGACAGGCACACTCTTTGATTGGTTACAAACCCTCCAGCAGCACTGAATGTCCGGTCAGAAAGCGCGCTGGATGCAGGACAGGCCAGTAGCTCAATTGCATATTGAGCAAGTTCCAGCCAGTGGTCCATCCTCAAGATCCAGGAACTAAGTGGATGCTCAGTTGGAAAGGTCTCAAGTCTGCTTTTGCCCCTATATATTCCCGCACCATATAATGCAGACGCTGACAATGGTTCCTTGAACCTATTAGGCCTGGGTTCTGAGGACTGAAATTTTTTTAAAGGCATCGCTCAGCCGGCCACCTTCTCCACCACTCTGCCTTTGAATGACCTAATCTTCAGAAACACGTTGTCCAGGGCCAGCAGCAGGACATGCAAACCTCCCGGGGTCTGGAAAGGCGCTGCACAAACTTTTCTTCAAGGTATCCTGAAGATGTTTCATCCTCTGCACCCTCTGCACAGGCAGGATGAGTTATGCAACTTTATCCTTGTAACGTGGATCAAGAAGGGTTGCCAGCCAGTAATGAACCCTCTCCTTGATACCAAGAATCCTAGGGCCTTTTCGCAGGCTTTTCAGAATCAGAGAGCCCATGCAGCGTAAGTTTGAGGAGGCATGAGTGTCCTCTGGGTCACCGAGGATGAAATGATCAGGAACTACATCCTCCCAGCCACGTACAACTCCTTGGGTTTCTGGGGCCTGAAAACCCTTATCCCTTGAAGACTGCTGCGTATTATACTCCACATCCATGCTGACAAAATCCTCCTCCTCCTCCCACTCCTCTTCCTCCTGTGTGTTTGGCGACTCTGCAGGAATACTCTCTGCATAAAGGGGGCCTTGAGAGGAAAGGAAGTCCTCCTCTTCTTCCCTCTGTTCTGCCTCAAGTGCTTTGTCCATGATTCCATGAAGTGTGTGCTCCAGAAGGAATATTAGAGGGACAGTGTCACTGATGCATGCATTGTCACTGCTCGCCATCCTTGTGGCCTCCTCAAATGGTGACAGGACAGTGCATGCATCCCTGATCATTAGTCACTGATGTGGCAAAAAAAAGCCAAGCTCCTCTGAGCCTGTCCTGGTGCCATGCTCACAGAGGTACTCATTGATAGCCCTCTGCTGAGCGTGCAGTCACTGCAGCATTGCCAATGTTGAGTTCCACCTGGTGGGCATGTCACAAACGAGGCGGTTGTTGGTCAGGTTGAATTCTCACTGGATGTCAGCCAGCTGGGCACTGGCATTGTATGAACGCCAGAAATGAACACAGACTTTTCTGGCCTGCCTCAGAATATCTGTTAAGCCTGGGCACCTGGTCAAGAAATGCTGCACTGCCAAATTCAAGACATGTGCCAAGCATGGAACATGTGTCAATTGTCCCAGTCGGAGGGCAGAGAGAAGGTTGGTGCCATTCTCACATACAACCATTCCTTGCTCAAGCTGCCATGGCATCAACCACCTCTGAGCCTGCCCCTGCAGATCTGAAAGAATCTCTTCCCCAGTGTGGCTCCTATTCCCAAGACAGACTAACTCAAGCACCGCATGGCATCTTTTAGCCTGACTGCTTGCATAGCCCCTTGAACACTCAGGGACCTCTGCAGGTTCAGAGGACAATTCTGTAGAAGAGGCCATAAAGGTAGAACAAGAGGAGGGGGTGGAGGAGGTGGATGTGACAAAATCACCACCAGTTTTTGAAGGTGTGGTGGCTGAACTATTTCCAAAACTGAACCCTGTCCTGCATCCTTCCTAGCTGACAGCAGAGTTACCCAGTGTGCCGTGAAGGAAAGGTAACATCCCTGACCGTGCCTGCTGGACCATGAGACAGTGGTAATATGAACCCTGCTGCTTACCCAAAACATTGCCTTCCACATGACGGTAGAGAGCTGGAATGGCCTTATGTGAAAAGAAATGTCTTTTGTAAACCTGCCACTGTGGAACAGCACATTCCACAAATTCACGAAAGGGGGCAGAGTCTACCAGCTGAAAAGGCAGCAGTTGGAGTGCTAACAATTTGGCCAAGCTAGAATTAAGACAATGAGCATGTGGATGACTGGGACAGTATTTCTTTTTACGGTTCAGCAACTGGGGTAGGGGTATTTGCCTGCTGAATTCACCTGGTGTTGTACTGCTAGCAGATTCGCTGCAAGTACTAGTTGTGGCACGCATTGCTACACCTTCATTCCTCTCAGTGCAGGTTTTGGAGAGGACTATCGGTATAGTAGGGGTTGAGATTCCAGATGAGGAGCAAGGAGGAGTCCACCTTGCTTTCTGGTGTGGGTTCTTCAGGTACTCTTGGCAACGGACTACGTGGCTGGTCGTCTTATGTCTTGTCAAGACAGTAGTGCCCAAGCGGCTGGAGTCCTGTCCGCGCTTGACCCACTTCAGACATAGATTGCAAATGGCAACGGTGCAATCTACTGCATATGTGTTGAAAAATGCCCACACCAAAGAAATTTTGGAAGTCGGCGGGGAGGCAGCAGAGCCCTGCAACTGTGGAGCTCTGTGGTCTGTTGCAATTGGATGGCTGCCCTTAAGCTGGCCCCTGGAGGACATCCTGCCTTGTTGGAGTTGGGCCTCCTCCTCACTTTCCTCCTCTCTTCTCTCAGGCACAGTACAGTCCGTATCCTCATCATTCCTGCTCTCCTCATCACTGGAGCAAACTTGGCAGTATGCTGCAGCTGGGGGAACACAACTGCTAGTTTCTTGTCCTTTTGCGGCACCCCCTGTGTCTAGGCTAATGCTACTCCCTTCCTCAACCTGGGAACCAACATCGGAGCCTTCAAACTGCTGTGCATTCTCCATGAGCATGTAACCGACACTATGGTCGAACTCAGGTGACTCTTCCGTGCATGATAACTGTAAACAAGGATCCGGTGGAAGAGGCCGCTTTGCCAGATGCGTTGAAAGGCAAACTTGTACGAGCCTGGGTGACAGAGGATGTGGACGATGAGGACGGCTTTGTTATCCACTCCACCAACTCTTCTGCATGTTGTGGCTCAAAGGCACATCCAACAGCAGAAAAACAAGACACGCGTGACCTGCCTGCAGAGGATGCACCTGTTAGGAAAAGAACAAATTTCTGGCTAAATCTGTCATTTCCGCAGTGGTGCGCACATTTGCGCGCGTGCGCGCGCTCCCGTGCGCGTTTGCGCGCTCCCGTGCGCGTTTGCGCGCTCCCGTGCGCGCCCGCGTGCGCGCGCGCGCACGCGCCGGAAAACGGCGCCAAATGGGCCTATTTAAGCCTGGAGACTTCCAACACCAAGTGCTGCTCGCTCTACAGCGTTCCCGACCTGTACGCCTCAGCTCCGGATACCTGTTCCCGTGTTTGTTCTGCCTCCTGTTGACCCGGCTTGTCCTGACCTGCTGTTTGCTACCTGCACCGACCCCGGCTACCCACGACCATCCGATTGTCTGCTCCTTTGTACCTCTGCTGCCCGCCCGTTAACGAACCTTGCTTGGACTCTGACTACCCGTTTGCCTGATCCTCTTGTACCTTCCTGCCTGCCTGTTGCCAACCCAGCCTGTACGACCATCCATCTACTTGCACGCCTTCTGGAGCCTCACTACACCATCGGTGACCCTCCAGCCCTCGTGCCATCCCGCACTCTTGGGCCTCTGTCCCCACTACCAGGGGTCCTTGAATCGGGTGCGCAAGAGCGGTTGTTCCCTGCACAAGACAGACTCCACCGTCAGGTACGTGACAGCACCACGTCCACCACCACCACTTATCACTGAAGACACAGAGGCTGCTTACCCTCTTTTAGTGGCCTGGGAGCGTCTGCCTCTCCTTTGTGGCCTTCCTGACATGATGGGTATTTTTTTTTAACACCGCACTACAGTGCACTATATACCGTACACCCCCGAATGCACCGATATATAGTGTACACTCAATGCGCTGCGTGTATATCTGGATACACTAGACTGTATATATTTGAAAACGCCATGTCACATAGTGTGCTATATACTGTACACCCCAAAATGCACTGATATATAGTGTACACTCAATATGCTGCGTGTTTATCTGTATACACTGGACTGTATATATTTGAAGACACCACGTCAAGTAGTGTGCTATATACCATACACCCCTGAATGTACTGATATATAGTATACACTCAATATGCTGCGTGTATATCTGGATACACTAGACTGTATATATTTTAATACACCGGGTCAAGTGTACTATATACACTACGTACACCCCAAATGTACCGATATATAGTGTTCCTTTTGTAAAGCGCTGCACAAACTGTTGGCACTATATAAATCCTGTATAATAATAGTGTACACTAATAGGCTGCGTGTGTATATATATATATATATATATATATATATATATATATATATATATATATATATATTGTAATATTTGGGGGGATTGTAGCTCCACATGATCGAGTGCAACACCAGTATACTTGAAACAAAGAGGCTTTTATTTTTTAGCAAGCAAATTAAAGTCAGGCTTCCAGCAGCACACAGAAATGAAACATGCCAAAAGAAAGTCTGCTTGTCTTCAGCACAAGGTAAACATAAAAGTAAAAAGACACATACAGTTTGTTGAAGGGTCTTCACCCCAGGACTTTACATAATCCTTGTTAGCTCTTTTAGCAGCCTCCAGCACACATGAAGCTCTCCAAACACAGGTGTCTCCTAACAGCTCCTCCTCACCAACAGCTAACACCATTTCCTCGCTTTAAGAGCTGCTTCCTGGGGACTCTTAACTCCGTGTGTGCTGGAGTCCCTGTAGTCAGGGGTGGAGACCCCATCCCACCCAAAGATCACTTCAGGGCCTCCGAAATTCCGGGTTCCTACTACCTCTCTATCAACACAGGGAGAACTGCGAGTCAGTCCTCTGTAATATTGCTATCCCCGGAATTTCTCACCCATCTCGGGTGACCCTGAGCACTTACACCCTTCCGTTAAAAGGATCACAAACCAAATATTGGTGCTATATAGCACCCATCCAGGACCCAACCTTGGCGTCCTGCACATATCCCCCCTCTGCCTCAATGTGGAGGTGTTGGAGGCACTATTCGACACCATGCAATGCACTCGGGAGAGGGCATTCGCATTTTGATGCTGTCTTCCGGGTCTGTGCTCTACCACAAAATTGAATTCCTGAAGGGAAAGGAACCATCTTGTCACCCTGGCATTGGTCTGCTTGTTTTGTCTCATCCAGGTCAATGGGGCATGGTCTGACACTAGGCGAAACCTCCTACCTAGGAGAAAATATTGCAGGGAGTCCAGAGCCCTCTTCATGGCAAGACACTCCCACTCCACCACAGCATAGTTTCTCTCTGCCGTCATCAGTTTCCTACTGAGAAAAACTATGGGGTGCTCTTTCCCATTGACCAGTTGAGACAACACTGCTCCTAAGCCCTCATTTGAGTCATCTGTCTGCACCACAAACTCTTTAGAAAAGTCAGGAGCCACAAGCACTGGATCCTGGCACAATGCCACTTTAAGCCTCTGAAAGGCTTGTTCAGCATCCATACTCCATTTTATCATTACTGACTTCCTGCCTTTTGTTAAGTCCGTCAGTGGTGCAGTGACGGTGGCAAAGTTGGGGACGAACCTTCGATAGTAGCCAACTATTCCCAATAATGCTCTGACCTGCGTTTTGGTTAGGGGGCGGGGCCAATTCTGTATGGCTTCTACTGTCAGGATTGAGCTTACCTACTGGTGGCGCTGTGCTGCTCTGGGCTGTTTGTTGCAGCTCCAGTGGCCACCAGCAGGTGTCTCCCCAGAGCTAGCAAGCTGTAACAATCAGCCACACCTGGGTTCAGCCATTAGATGGCTATTTAAGACTGTTCCTCCCTTTCCCCAGTACGTCACAATCCTGTTCACCTCCTTGCTGCCAGAGCCTTGTGCTCATGTCCCCTGATATCCTGAACCTTCCTGTACCTATCTGCCTTGCTCCTGTTTCCTGCCCTTGTACCCAGCCTTGATACCTTGCTTCCTTGTATACCCTGTACTCTTGTCCTTTATATTACAGATATTGTATACAGTTATTTTTGGTCCATAGTGTAGTTAGGTTTATCAGTGATTCTTGTTTGTGCATTGAGGGTTTGGTTATTGTTTTTGTCTTTGAGGTTTATTTTGCTTGCTGTTTGCTGTGTATGTTTTTTGGTGTGTGTTTCACTGTAAATAAATATCATCTTAAAGTATATACTTTGTTTAGTCTCAGTTTCCTTGTGTAGCTACGTGTCTGGTCTGCCAAGCTGCAGAAATCTGACATAATCGTGACGCCCACCAACGACCAGGTCTGCTACACTTGGGAACTTGGAGCCAGTTGCTTGAAATTTTTGCCTACCTCTGTCAAGATGTTAAGAGTGAGGCTGGGTTCACACTAGTCCGATTCTCGGACCGACATGAAGAGCACAAGTTGCATTACGTCACAAAAACAATGATTCCCTATGAGAGCCGTCTTAACTGGTCCGAATTGTAGAACTGTCTCCATCCGTTTTTAAAGTTCGTTGACCGAGGTTCAAGGGTTCACATCGTCTGGACCAGCAACCACCCGCAGTGCTAATACAGTCTAAAGACGTCGAACCGTCTGGTCTGTGCATCGATGTGTTCCTTTGACTCTGATTTGTTTCATATATGAAATTCTACTATAAATAAATGTCACTTTGTGTGTGGTTTTTTGTATGTGTCGTTTGTCGTTCGTTTTATTTGGAGTTTCTGTTTTTGTTATTGGTTTGGGAGTTACGTGTTTGTTCTTAGTGACTATTTGGATTGATGTGATACCTGGTTTTTATTGACA
>BLSH010266338.1:58105-69485 GCA_018402905.1 Glandirana rugosa
CTCTCAAACGATACATATTGATTTCCTGTCCCCAAGGGTAGGTGGGTGAAGTGATATCCATCGTGAGGCTATTCGTTTGCGTGGCAAAAAGAGAATTCTCATTATGGCCACTACCTCATTGTATTCTAAATGATTAGAATCTAAATACCCGAGGAGACATAGGACAAGATCAGGAATAAGATATCATATATAGAATTGATCATATCTATCACATCTTGCCAGTATCGGTGCAATTTTGGGCATCTCTAAAATAAGTGTATAAATGAGTCGGGAGATTTTGCACCTCTAGAACAGTCAGGGGTTTTCCCTCCTGTCTACCCTATGCAACAACTCCGGGCTACGATAAGCCCTATATAAAATGAAAAGTTGGGTCATTCTGTGCATTGGAGATAATGAAATCAGCTGAACATTCTTCATTATTTGGTCCCATTTATTCTCTAAATCCTGATCAATGTCCATCTCCCATTTTTGTCTACATGGAGCTGGGAAATTAAGAAGCGATTCAGACAATAATTTCATATATACCTTGGAGATGGGTCCCTTTGTGTCATTTGCTTGAACTACACTATCCAAAATAGAGATTTTGTAGAAAAGAACGGTCAGGGTCATACCTTTCAGAACATGTCTCAGTTGTAAACATTGAAAAAAACATATTTTATTCAAACCATACTCCAGAGTTGCCGATAAGTTTTCAGCATTCCGTATGAGTACAATTGCGGCAATGTAGTAATACCAGCACGTTCCCATCTTGAAAAGCCTTTCAATCGGGAGATTAACCACAGCGGTGTATATTTAGTATATCCCGAAATGCCCAATATTTTTTTAGTTGGATTGCCATACCTTATGCTTCAGATGAAATGTAGGATGAGTATATTGAACAAAGGGTGGGGTAGAGGAATCAAGAGTCAATAATGGATTACCATTTTTACATAACGAGCTAAGTATGTCAAAAGAGGGTGTATTTAGGCCCCCACTTTCCCAACCCGGGAGGTGTTTGAGTTGGGCCGCCAGGAAATATATCCAAGGATTTGGAACCGAAAACCCACCTTGAGCGGCGGAATATTGTATATATTCATATTTGATTCTTGCCACCTTATTCCGCCATATCAATCCGGACAATCGTACCCAATCTCTTGAAATATTTCTGCAGAATCCAGTAGGGCAAATTATGTAAGTAATATAGTAACTGTGGCATCCAAATCATTTTCAAGAGGCTGGTGCAGCCAGCCACAGAGAGTGGAAGCTTACACCAAAATTCTTTTTGAGATCTAAATTTCTGAAGTAATGGTTTCAAGTTTTGGGAGACATGTTCCATGGGATGGACAGAGATAGTTACCCCTAAATATTTAATCTCTGGAACCACCCTTAGTTGTGCTACTATAGGAGGGAGAGGGTCCAATGGGAGTAGTAATGACGTATTCCAGTTTATCTTAAGACCTGAGAAGGCTCTAAACTGTTCTATAGCAGACATTGCAGCAACTAGTGATTCCTGAGTATCAGCTAAGTATAGCAGAATATCGTCAGCATACAGAGCTATTTTATCTTCATGTTTACCTCTGCAGAATCCTCTCACCCCCACCATTTGCCTCAACATAGCTGCAAGGGGTTCTACCACTATTGAAAACAGAAGGGCTGATAATGGGCACCCTTGTCTGGTGCCTCGTGAAAGAGCAAAGGAGTCTGACATGTTCCCATTAACTCTTATAGAGGCCTTAGGTGTTGTATATAAGAGCTTGACCCAATTACAGAAAGTTTCACCATATATAACACCATTCTATACTGCCAAACGCTTTAGCGGCATCTAAATACTAATTGAATTGTCTACAGGAGTTTGTATATTTAAAAAGGTGTGCTTATATTTATGACAGTTGAAGAATTAGGCATAAAACCTGTTTGATCTGGGTGAATAATTGATTTAATAACTCTCTCTAATCCATTTGCCATAAGTTTAGCTAATGGTTTAATATCGGTATTAAGCAACGATATTGGTCTATAGAAATCAGGATGTAGTGCATCTTTCCCTTTCTTATGTATAACCACAATTATAGCCTCTGTCATAGATGGAGGGAGGCAACCTTCCTTTGAGGCAGCATTAACAATCTTTAACAATACATTTGGGAGTTTTAACTAATCTTCTGGCCTAAATTGATGTTTTAAATCACAGGTGTCAAACACAAGGCCCGGGGGCCAAATCCGGCCCTCCGGGTCATTTCATGTGGCCCTCACACCTTAGCTGCAGCACTCCCCTCATCTCCACCACCCCCTGTCTCAACAGTCGGCCGCAGAGTGGAGGACAGAACTCCTTCAGATTCTGCTCCCCTCTGTGCAGCTGCAGCACCCCCTCATCTTCACCTCCCCTGGTCTCAGCATTCAGAAGACTCCAGCTCTCCTCTGGTCCTCCTCTAGACCCTGCTCTTTCTGCTTCCCTAGTCTGCCCCCATTGTGGTGCAAGGAAGGGTGGGGAACCCTTAACTTCTGATGGTGGGGGGGCTCTTGGCATCTGATGTAAGGGGGGGTGGTTCTCTGGACATCTAGTCTTACATATACAACCGGCCCTTTCAGGACAACCATAATGCTGATACGGCCCACGATGAAATCACGTTTGACACCCCTGACCCAGGGCATTGGATACGCATCAAATTTTGTAATCTCGTTAAGCTTCCTAAAGTCATTTTTTGGTACCAAAAGGATTGGACTTGACCACTCACTCTGCAACTCTTCAATGACATCCACTTCAAGCATTCTTTTCACTTCCTTGGACACTGCCTTTCGATGTGCCTCTGGGATGCGATATGGCTTTAACCAGATCTTGACATTGGGCTATGTTATGTCTTGCTCAATGCCATTGGTGAGACCAGGCAACCCTGAAAACATTTCCCTGTTTCTTTGCAGTCTGTTGGGTTTGTGGTTTGGACAGGGTAGTAGCAACTTGTACCAGGTCAACTCCTGCAGGGTCCACTGCATGGACACCTACCACAGTGGATAACTGTTCTCGGTCTCTCCAGGGTTTTAACAAGTTAATATGTTTTTTTCTTCCCAGGTTTGTGTACCTGGTAGTTTACCTCACCCCCTTTTTCCACTACCTCAAATGGACCCTGCCATTTGGCCAAAAATGTGCTCTCTACTGTGGGGATCAGAATAGCCACCCAGTCTCCTACTTGAAACTGTCTAGCGTTAGCAGACCGGTGGTGGCATTACCCTGGCCACCCTCTCTTGCATTTGGGATATGTGTTCTACAACAGTTTTGTGTGATGAGGCCTCACTTTCCCAGGTTTCCTTCACTAGATCCAACAATCCACGGGGCCTTCGCCCGTATACCAGTTCGAACGGTGAGAAACCCGTGGATCCCTGTGGAACCTCCCGGATGGCAAATAATAGGGCGGGGAGCAGCATGTCCCAATCCTTCTCATCCTGCTGGACCACTTTTTTTAACATTGACTTTCAAGGTTTTATCAAACCTCTCAACGAGGCCGTCCATCTGCGGGTGATAGACGGACGTCCGCAACTGCTTGATCTGAAATAGTTTACACAAGTCCGCCATCACCTTTGACATAAACGGAGTGCCCTGGTCTGTCAGTATCTCCTTGGGGAACCCAGTTTGTGAGAATATTTGACACAACTCTCGGGAAATGGCCTTTGAGGATGTTTTCCTTAAAGGGACCGCTTCAAGATACCTTGTTGCGTAATCCCGTACTACTAATATACTGTAAGTCCCCAGAACCCTTAGGAGTAGTATGTGGCTGGGAGGAGGCAGTTCCAGATACTGTAATCCTCAATGACCCCAAGGACTCTCATGCCTCCACAAACTTGTGGAGCATGGGCTCCCTTATTCTTCAAATCCTGCAAAATTACCTGATAATTCCTGGCATCAAGAAGAACGATCATTATTGGTTGGCAACCCTCCTTGACCCCGTTACAAGGGAAAGGTCTCAGAACTCATCCCATCCCCACAGAGGAAGCATAGGATGAAATATCTTGAGAACACCTTAAAAAGGAGTTTACTTTAACCAGTTCCTTACCGAGTCATTGTAAAATGACGTTGGCAGGAACCCTTTGTCGATCCGGGAGGATGCCACATGATGTCCTCGCCTTCTCGCCGCTACTGCGGGCCCCCCTGCGCGGCGGTTCGTGGATCAATCATGTCTCTTGGGACACAGCGCCCCCTCGATCGGGAAAAGAGCCAATAAAATTGATTCTTTACCACGTGACCGGCTGTGTCCAATCACAGCCGGTCACTACCGACCTCCACGTGCACGCCACTCGTGCGTGCCCCCGGGGGCACGCAGCACGGCAATCGGGGCTGAGTCTTGTCCTTCGGACAAAGCCCAGCTCTGATCAGTGTAAAGAACCAATAGAATTGGCTCTTTACCACATGACCGGCTGTGTCAATCACAGCCAGTCATGTGATGTAAACAAACCGCGGTAACAAGCTGTTACCGAGTTCTCCCTGTCACATACCGATCGTGTGTGAGAGGGAGATTGCGGTAACAGCTTGTTACCGCCCACTGTGTACACCAAGCACACTGATCACCCCCTAATAAAGAGGACCTGTCACCACCCCATCAAAGTACCTGTTGCAGCCCAACAGAGTACCTGTCACCTGTCCATCATAGTACCCGAGTACCTGTCACCTGTTCATCAAAGTACCTGAGTACCTGTCCATCAAAGTACCCGAGTACCTGTCACCTGCCCATCTGAGTACCCGAGTACCTGTCACCTACCCATCTGAGTACTCAAGTACTTGTCATCAACCCATCAGAGTACCCAAGTACCTGTCACCTGCCCATCAGAGTATCCGAGTACCTGTCACCAGCCCATCAGAGTACCCAAGTACCTGTCACTTGCCCATCAGTGTATCCGAGTACCTGTCACCTGCCCATCAGAGTACCCGAGTACCTGTCACCTGCCCATCAGAGTACCCGAGTACCTGTCACCAGCCCATCTGAGTACCCGAGTATCTGTCACCACCCCATCTGAGTACCAAAGTACCTGTCACCAGACCAGCATACCAGAGTACCTGTCACCAGCCCATCTGAGTGCCCAAGTACCTGTCATCAGCCCATCAGAGTACCCGAGTACCTGTCATCTGCCCATTAGAGTACCCGAGTACCTGTCACCAGACCATCAGAGTACCCGAGTACCTGTCACCAGACCATCAGCTTACTAGAGTACCTGTCACCAGACCATCAGCTTACTAGAGTACCTGTCACCTGCCCATCTGAGTACCCGAGTATCTGTCACCACCCCATCTGAGTACCCGAGTACCTGTCACCAGTCCATCAGAGTACCTGAGTACCTGTCACCTCCCCTTCAGATTACCCGAGTACCTGTCACCAACCCATCTGAGTAACCGAGTACCTATCTGCAGCCCATCAGAGTACCCAAGTGCCTTTTACCAGTCCATCAGATCACCCGAGTACCTGTCTCCAGCCCATCAAAGTACCCGAGTACCTATCTGCAGCCCATCAGAATACCTGAGTACCTATCTGCAGCCAATCAGAGTACCCGAGTACCTATCTGCAGCCCATGCCTCATAGAATATACCTCAGGTGTTTGCTTTCCAAAATGGAGTCATTTTGTGGGTGATTTCACTGTCCTGGTGCTCCAGGGCCTTTAAAAGTGTGATAGGTATGAATTAAATTTTATGTGTAATTTATGCTCCTAGAACGCCTGAAGGTGCTCCCTGCATGTTCGACCTCTGTATGTGGCCAGGGTATGAAAAGGGCTCACACATGTGGTATCCCCATACTCGGGAAGAGTAGCAGAATATATTTTGGGGGTTAAGTTTTGTTATGTACATGCTATGTGTTAGAAATATCTTATAAATTGAACACTTTGTGTAAAAATAAAAGTGTTTTCATTTTCTTTCCACGTTTTTCAAAGACTTGTGAGAAAAATGAACCATTCAAAAGACTCATAATTAGAGTTGAGCGAACACCTGGATGTTCGGGTTTGTCGGGTTCGGCCGAACTTCGCAAAAAAGTTCGGGTTTGGCACTGAACTTGACCCCCGGACCCCGAACCCCATGGAAGTCAATGGTGACCCGAACTTTTGGGCACAAAAATGGCTGTAAAAAAGTCCTGGAAAGGGCTAGAGGGCTGCAAAAGGAAGCAAATGGGGGTAAGGGTAGGACAAGTGTCCTGCAAACAAATGTGGATAGGGAAATAACTTAAAATCACATAAAAAAAATAAAAAATATAGGAGGAGGTGGATGTGGAGTAAGAGGTTGAGGAGGCGGTGACCATGGCAGTATAGGTAAAAGTGGCGATGGAGGAGGAGGAGGTAGCCAACACTGTTTTTTGTTTGTTTGGAATTTTTTTCTAATTGGGGTAGCCCCCAAAATATTGAGACATATTAAAAAAAAAAGTATACCAATGGCTGTGTGAGGCCGGTCTAAATGTCTATCCTGCACAAGGTACAGACAAGTCTTGTGGGATCAATGCCTGGTTCATTTTAATAAAGGTTAGCTTGTCTACGTTGGCTGTGGACAGGTGGCCGCGCTTGTCTGTGATAACGCCCCCTGCTGTGCTAAACACACGTTGAGATAATACACTGGCTGCAGGGCAGGCCAGCACCTCCAAGGCATAAAGGGCAAGCTCAGGCCATGTGCCCAATTTGGAGACCCAGAAGTTGAATGGGGCAGACCCATCAGTCAGTACATATAGGCGTGTGCACACATACTGTTCCACCATGTTGCTGAAATGCTGCCTCCTGATAAGACGTTGCCTATCAGCTGGTGGTGCTGTTTGTTGTGGAGTGCTGCTGACAAAGCTTTTCCACATTTTGGCCATGCTAACCCTGCCTTCTGAGGTGCTGGTGGTGCCGCAGCTGCATTGGCGACCTCTTCCTCCTCCTCTGCCTTCGCCTTGTGCTTCCACTGAACCCCTGGTGTCATTTGGGAATGCCCTCAGGAGTGCGTCTACCAGCGTGCGCTAGTAGTCGCGCATCACGCTCCATTGAGGAAATTAAGGATGGCATGTTGTCCTTGTAACGGGGATCCAGCAGGATGGCCACACAGTAATCAGCACAAGTTACAATGTGGGCAACTCGGCTGTCATTGCGCAGGCACTGCAGCAAGTAGTAGCTCATGTTTGCCAGGCTGCCCAAAGGCAAAGAAAAGCTGTCCTCTGTGGGAGGTGTATCATCTGTGTCCTCCGTATCCCCCCCAGACACTCTCCAGTGATGCCCACGAGCTGCGTTGGATGCCACCCTGCTGTGGACATGGTTCCTCCTCCTCATCATCATCATCTTTGTCCTCCTCATCCTCTAGAACTGTGCCCTGGCTTGAAAATTTTTTAACTGGCCTATGCTGGTGCAGGAACCCACCCTCCGAACCACTTGTGAATGACTGGCCTGATAACCATGGAAATTACCCCTCTTCCTCCTCCTCTTCCTCCTGTGCCACATCCTCTTCCATCATCACCTGAAGTGTTTTTTCAAGGAGACATAGTGGGATAGTAACGCTGAGAACAACGTCATCGGCACTGGCCATGTTGGTGGAGAACTCGAAACACCGCAATATGGTACACAGGTCTCACATGGAGGCCCACTCGTGGTGGTGAAGTGGTGCTGTTCCGCAGAGCGACTGACCCGTGCGTGCTGCAGCTGAAACTCCACTATTGCCTGCTGCTGCTCGCACAGTCTCTCCAGCATGTGCAAGGTGGAGTTCCACTTTGTGGGCATGTTGCATGGGAGGCGGTGAGCGGGAATGCTGAAGTTCCGTTGCAGCGCAGACAGGCGAGCAGCAGCAGGGTGAGAACGCCGAAAGCACGCACAGACGGCCCGCACTTTGTGCAGCAGCACTGACATATCCGGGTAGATTTTTCGAAATTTCTGTACCACCAAATTCAGCACATGCGCCAGGCAAGGGATGTGCGTCAAACCGACTAGGCCCAGAGCTGCTATGAGATTTCGCCCATTATTGCACACCACCAGGCAGGGCTTGAGGCTCAGGGGCAACAACCACTCATCAGTCTTTTGTTCAATGCCATCCACAGCTCCTGCGCAGTGTGGGGTTTATCCCCCAAACATATCAGTTTTAAAACAGTCTGCTGTCGTTTCCCCCTGGATGTGCTGAAGCTGGTGGTGAAGGTGTTACGCTGACCGGATGAGGAGATGGTAGAGGAGGAGGAAGCGGAGTAGGAGGAGGAGGCAACAGGAGGCAAAGAGAAATGCCCTGCAATCAGCGGTGGCGGAAGGACATGCGCCAAACTGCTATCTGTCTCAGGCCCACCCACCACTACATTTGCCCATGGTGCAGTTAGCGAGATATAGCATCCCTGCACGTGCTTACTGGTCCACGTATCAGTGGTTATGTGGACCTTGCAACAGATGGCGTTGCGCAGTGCACACTTGATCTTGTCCCCGACTTGTTTGTGCAGGGAAGGGATGGCTCGCCTGGAAAAGTAGTGGCGGCTGGGAACCACATACTGTGGGACAGCCACCGCTATCAGGTTTTTAAAACTTTCCGTGTCCACCAGACAGAATGACAGCATTTCAAAGGCTAGGAATTTTGAAATGCTGGCATTCAGGGCCAGGAATCGCGGGTGGGTAGGGGGGTACTTCTTCTTTCTCTCCAGTGTTTGGGAGATGGACAGCTGTAAGCTTCTATGGGACCATGGTGTGGAAATGCTTGGTGACGGTGGTGGACATGGTGGCGTTGTTGTCACATCGTCTGTTTGCTGGGTGGCAGGTGACACTGGCACTGTAGAGGTGGAGGAAGAGGCCGAGGCAGCAGCAGAAGAGCAAGCAGGAGGAGCCCAAGACCTTTCTTGGATTTTGAGGTACTTATTCCATTGCAGCTCGTGCTTTGCATTTAGATGCCTGGTCATGCAGGTTGTTCTCAGGTTTAGAACATTTATGCCTCGCTTCAGGCTCTCATTGCACAGCGTGCAAACCACTCGTGTCTTGTCATCAGCACATTGTCTGAAGAACTGCTACGCCGGTGAACGCCTTTGAGTTGCCTTTGGTGTGCTAGGTCCCTGGGTGCGGTGGGTAGTAGCAGGCATACTTTCTAGGGGACGGTCGCTCCGCTTTTGTAACCTGCTTCCTCTTTTGCTGTGCTGGTGCCTCTGTGCGACCACCACCTCTTCCTCCAAACTGCACACGTCACTCGCATGAACTTCATTCCATGTGGGGTCTAGGACCTCATCATCCTCCACATCATCTTCCACCCACTCTTCACCACTGCCCTCATTGTCAGTCTGCACACTGTAGAAAGCCGCAGCAGTTGGCACCTGTGTTTCGTCATCAGAGACGTGCTGCGGTGGTGTTTCCATGTCCTCATCCTGAAACAGAAGTGGTTGGGCATCTGTGCACTCAATGTCTTCCACTTCTGGGGCAGGGCTATGTGGATGGCCTACGGAAAGCACACCAGCAGAGTCATCAAAAAGCATAAGAGACTGCTGCATGACTTGGGGCTCAGACTGCTTGGCTGATTTACAAGGGGCTGAAGTGAAAGACAGATGGCCATGGTGGCAATGGTGCCAACTCTGAGCTTTCAGCAAGGGACCAGGTGGGAGACAATGTGAAGGAACTGGAGGCATTGTCAGCCACACAACTTACTATCGCCTGTACTTGTTCTGGCCTTACCATTCATTGAGCGGCATTCGGGCCTACCATATAACGTTGAAGTTTCTGTCGTCCACCAACACCAACATCACCAACACCAGCAGCACCAGCAGCACCACGACCACGTCCCTTACTTGACGCTCTCCTCATTTTGAACGCAAATGTACTATTTAGCACAAATTTATATTATTTTTTAAACCGGCAATGTAGATGCACTTTTTAATTTTGTGCAAGAAATGCACAGCAAGGTGCAAATGTACTATGTAGCACTATTTTTTTTTTTTTTTTTAAACCAGCAATGTTGACACACTTTTTAATTTTGTGCAAGAAATGCACAAAAAGGTGCAAATGTACTATGTAGCAGTATTTATTATTCTTTTTTTTAAACTAGCAATGTAGACATACTTTTTTTTTTTAACTTCTTTTATTTTAAATAAGAAGAATACAGAACAGGTTGAAGGCTGGGATACATTGGTAGTATACAGATTGAACGTAATAACAGTAATGAAAATTTACCAAAACTTCAGAGTGTAAGGTTTCCGGGAACTGCACAGGAACCAGTAGTTCAGATGTGGGTGGGTACGGGGGAAAAGAAGGAGGCTGGGAAGTATATACCAAGAGGATCCCGACAGACCTGTCTGCCCTCTAGACACCCTGTATGGGAACTCACTGTGTCGAGGAGGGAGAGGGTCAGGAGGATCCTGAAAGCAAGTACAATATTCTTCAGGGGAAAGAAGGCTGTGGCTCCGTGGATCCTTTAGAGGGTTGGATTTGATTAAATACATTTCGGTATTTTCATGTATCTAACATGAAGGGTAGAGATAAGGGGGAGGAAGAAAGAGAAGGCGAGAAAGAGAGATAGGGGTGAGGGCAAGACAAGAGAGAGGGGGGAGGAGAGGGGGGAGAATAACACAGTCCGAGTCCGTGGGGGTACTCCAGACAGCCACTCTGAGAACCCTATGATTGCCGGGGGTAGACGCACTTTTTAATTTTGTGCAAGAAACGCACAGCAAAGTGCGAATGTACTATGTAGCATTATTTATTTATTTTTTTTAAACCTGCAATGTAGACGCACGTTTTAATTTTGTGCAAGAAATGCACATCAAGGTGCAAATGTACTATGTAGCACTATTTATTCTTCTTTTTTTTTTAAACCTGCAATGTCGACGCACTTTTTAATTTTGTGCAAGAAATGCACAAAAAGGTGCAAATGTACTATGTAGCACTATTTATTACTCTTATTTTTTAAGCCAGCAATGTAGACGCACTTTTTAATTTTGTGCAAGAAACGCACAGCAAAGTGCAAATGTACTATGTAGCACTATTTTTTTTTTTAAACCAGCAATGTCAACGCACTTTTTAATTTTGTGCAAGAAATGCACAAAAAGGTGCAAATGTACTATGTAGCACTATTTATTATTCTTTTTTTTAAAAACAGCAATGTAGACTCACTTTTTAATTTTGTGCAAGAAACGCACAGCAAAGTGCAAATGTACTATGTAGCATTATTTTTTTTTTTTAAACCAGCAATGTCGACACACTTTTTAATTTTGTGCAAGAAATGCACATCAAGGTGCAAATGTACTATGTAGCACTATGTATTATTCTTTTTTTTTTCAACCCAGCAATGTAGACCCACTTTTTAATTTTGTGTAAGAAATGCACAGCAAGGTGCAAATGTACTATGTAGCACTATTTGTTATTCTTTCTTTTTTAACCCTGCAATGTAGATGCACTTTTTATTTTTGTGCAAGAAATGCACAGCAAGGTGCAAATGTACTATGTAGCACTATTTTTTATTTTTTTTTAA
>BLSH010266345.1:0-53607 GCA_018402905.1 Glandirana rugosa
CCCCCCCCCCATCACTTCCTATCACCATCCCTCCATCTCCAACACACCATCCCCATCACCTCCTGTTTCCATTACACCATCCTTCCATTACCTCCTGACACTTATCCAGTGCACACTACACTCATACAGTGCACACTCACACTGAGAGAGAGACTCCTGCAGCCTGGCTTGTGGCTGTCAGAGTGAGCAGAGACAGTGTGGGTGTCAAACAGTCACACACCCATTGTCGCGACTCTTGTTGGCTGTCTTGAAGAGGAAGCGAACTGCACTCACCACTGTCACCAGGAAGGCTGCAGGGTCAGCCAGAGCAGGGAGGCAGGCAGGAATCAGGAGGATCCATCCATTGATCCAGAGCATCTGCTCTGGTCAGGTGCTGGCTGGCGGTGGTGTAGCGGGAAAATGCAGTGACCTCATTTGAGGTCGGATGGGCTGGGCAGAGGCACTAGCTGGCAGCAGGACGAGTGGTCGTCCAACTCGGCTCAGGGTCAGGATCGGATCTTCTCACTCGCCGCTCAGGGATTTCCGTAATTACACATGCGCAGCTCTGATCGGAGCCGATGGCCGCCATTTTTACTGGCACTTTTCAGCTGCTACGGACTTTTACGGACACCCCAAAAACTGCCCTATTTTTACGGGCTGTCCGTAAATTTACGGACGGTTGGCAGCACTGGGGTGGACTGTAAAGCTGGTGTGATTGAGAGGTACCAGGTGAACTTGGCAAAGGAGCAAACCAGGAACTGAACCAGGAGCCAGGCCAGAGGTCCTACACGGTAAGATCAGTTCTGGGTAGCAAGACCTGGTGTAAAACCAAAATACAATCTTTAGTTTATTGCTAAAAAGTGGTTGCAGGGAGAGCATTGCCCATAGAAGCATGGTTTGCCAGTTACTGTGGTTTAAAGAGCTGGTCACCGGCAATGCTGGCGGCACTCATACATCTATTTCCCAAAGATAGCCTCTGGATATGACGCTGAGCACGTATACTCAACTTCTTTGGTCGAGGCCTGTTCTGAGTGGAATCTGTCCTGTTAAACTGCTGTACGGTCTTGGCCACCGTGCTGCAGCTCAGTTTCAGGGTCTTGGGTCTTCAGTGTTGTCACATGAAAAGATATAATAAAATATTTACAAAAATGTAAGGGGTGTACTCACTTTTGTAAGATACTGTATGTAGCTGCACACAGAAACTGGGTCCAGACCATATGTATATATTTTTAAAATGAGATTTAAAATGAGATTTATTTACAGTGAAACAAAAGACAATCACACACTAGTAAATAGCAAACATAAACAACAAGTGACCCACAAACCAAAAGTGACAGAAACCTAGCAAGCTAACTATCTACAGTATCTCACAAAAGTGAGTACACCCTCACAGTTTTGTAAATATTTTATTCTATCTTTTCATGTGACAACACTGAAGAAATGACACTTTGCTACAATGTAAAGTAGTGAATTTACAGCTTGTATAACAGTGTAAATTTGCTGTCCCCTCAAAATAACTCAACACACATCCATTAATGTCTAAATTGCTGGCAACAAAAGTGAGTACACCCCTAAGTGAAAATGCCCAAATTGGGCCCAATTAGCCATTTTCCCTCCCGGTGTCATTTGACTCGTTAGTGTTACAAGATCTCAGGTGTGTTAAATTTGGTGTTATCGCTCTCACTCTCTCTGGTCACTGGAAGTTCAACATGGCACCTCATGGCAAAGAACTCTCTGAGGATCTGAAAAAAAGAATTGTTGCTCTACATAAAGATGGCCTAGGCTATAAGAAGATTGCCAAGACCCTGAAACTGAGCTGCAGCATGGTGGCCAAGACCATACAGCAGTTTAACAAGACAGGTTCCACTCAGAACAGGCCTCACCATGGTTGACCAAAGAAGTTGAGTGCACATGCTCAGCATCATATCCAAAGGTTGTCTTTGGGAAATAGACGTATGAGTGCTGCCAGCATTACTGCAAAGGTTGAAGTGGTGGGGGGTTAGCGTGTCAGTGCTCAGACCATACGCCGCACACTGCATCAAATTGGTCTGCATGGCTGTCGTCCCAGAAGGAAGCCTCTTCTAAAGATGATGCAAAAGAAAGTCTGCCAACAATTTGCTGAAGACAATCAGACTAAGGACATGAATTACTGGAGCCATGTCCTGTGGTCTGATGAGACCACAATAAACTTATTTGGCTCAGATGGTGTCAAGCGTGTGTGGCAGCAACAAGGTGAGTCGTACAAAGACAATTGTGTCTTGCTTACATTAAGCATGGTGGTGGGAGTGTCATGGTCTGGGGCTGCATGAATGCTGCTGGCACTGGGGAGCTACAGTTTATTGAGGGAATCATGAATGCCAACATGTACTGTGACATACTGAAGCAGAGCATGATCCCCTCCCTTCAGAGACTGGGCTGCAGGGCAGTATTCCAACATGATAACGACCCCAAACACACTTCCAAGACGACCACTGCCTTGCTAAAGAAGCTGAGGGTAAAGGTTATGGACTGGCCAAGCATGTCTCCAGACCTAAACCCTATTGATAATCTGTGGGGCATCCTCAAACAGAAGGTGGAGGAGCGCAAGGTCTCTAACGTCTACCAGCTCCGTGATGTCATCATGGAGGCATGGAAGAGGACTCCAGTGGCAACCTGTGATGGTCTGGTGAACTCCAAGCCCAAGAGGGTTAAGGCAGTGCTGGAAAATAATGGTGGCAACACAAAATATTGGGCCCAAATTGGACATTTTCACTTAGGGGTGTACTCATTTATGTTGCCAGCAGTTTAGACATTAATGGCTGTGTGTTGAGTTATTTTGAGAGGACAGCAAATTTACACTGTTATCCACTTCAGTCCCAGAAGGATTTCCCACTTCAGGACCAGAGCACTTTTTGCGATTTGGCGCTGCGTCCCTTTAACTGACAATTGCACGGTCATGCAATGTTGTACCCAAACAAAATCGATGTCCTTTTTTCCCCCCACAAATAGAGCTTTCTTTTGGTGATATGTGATCACTGCTATGAACAAAGAGCGACAATTTTGAAAAAAAAAACAATATTTTTTACTTTTTGCTATAATACATGTCCAAAAAAAAAATATTAAAAAAACAAATGTATTCATCAGTTTTGGCAGATATATATTCTTCTACATAGTTGTGGTAAAAAAAAAATCGCAATCTGCGTATATTAATTGGTTTTCGCAAAATTTGCCACGCTTACAAACCATGAGAATTAATTTATGGCGTTTTTACATTTTTTTTTTTACTGGTAATGGCGACGATCTGCGGTTTTTATCGGGACTGCGACATTGCGGCGGACATGTCGGACATTTTTAACACTTTTTTGGGACCATTGACATTTATACAGCGATCAGATTTTTATATATGCACTGATTACTGTATAAACGTCACCGGCAGGGAAGGGGTTAACCTGCAGGGGCAATCTAAGGGTTAAATGTGTTACCTAGGCATTTTCTAAGTGTGTGGGGGCTGAGCTGCCAGGGGCATGAGAGATCTAACTGATTCCGAGTACAGGGATCAGTAGATCTGTCATGCCGCCTGACATAGCGGGGAACCGCCGAGTTTACACTGGTGGTTCCCCGCTTTTCTGCTGTATCAGATGATCGCGGGTCGCCAACCAATGGCCCCGCTCAGGGAGCATGCGGCGGGCACGAGAGCGCGCTCCCGACCCTCTAGCCGGGCATGCGCGAATCGCCGTTTATAGACGGCGATTCACGTTACACTGCCTATCTGCAGCAGTAAATGTACACGTGCCGGTCTTTAACCGGTTATACAAGCTGTACACTCACTACTTTACATTGTAGCAAAGTATCATTTCTTCAGTGTTGTCACATGAAAAGATATAATAAAATATTTATAAAAATGCAAGGGGTGTACTCACTTTTGTGTGATACTGTACAATATATATACAAAATGAGGGACACAGGTAACAGGGAATACCAGGGATGCAAGGAAGGGGAGAATCAAGACTGGGTACAGAAACAAGGAGCAGGAGTAAGTAACAGGGTACACAGGCATAAGGATCTGGCAGCAAGGATGGCATTTAAAACACTGATGTGCCATGTGCTAATTTAAGCAGCATTATATGTCCTGCTAGCAGCTGAGACCATTCAGAACTGATTACTAGAGCCTTCTGGGAGGCATCTGATGGTGGACACTGGAACTGCAGCAATCAACCCAGAACACCACAGTGCCACCAGCAGGCAAACTTGATCCTAACACGGACCATTGAACTTAGAAGTTGTTACAGTATAGCTTTTTTGAATCTCACGTCTGCTGCTATCTGGAGCTGCGCTGTACAGCCACTGTACAATATATTTGGCTATTGTCTCTCTATTAATAAACTCTAATGTCTCTTTCAAGATTAACGTTGCCTTTTATATTGCGGCCCAGCTAGGGTGCTTACATACTGCTCAGCCACTGTACATCAGTTGTGGCTATTGTCTGTCAAATAATATACTCTATTGTTTATTTAAATATAAAAGCTGCCCTTTCTCTTCCTCTTACATTATATTGCAGCCTTGTGAAGCTACTTTTATAATGTTCAGCCACTAAACAATATTTTTGGCTATTGTCCCTGAGATAATATACTCAAATTTGTGTTGCAAGATTAATCCAGCCTTGCGTCTTTCTCTTTGCTACCTATTCAAGTGCTCGCATAATGTCTTGGTGCTTATGAATTTCAAGCAAACGCATACAGTACATAAAGCCTATATTTTGAATATTTTGGGGAAAATTGGGGGGGGTATAGGCATGGGAGGGGAATGTGGGTTCATGGTTTGAAGTGTTTTTGTGCACTCTGTTTTGCCACTTTATTCAACTTTTAAGACAATGCAGTCAATGCAAAAAAAAGCTTACAAACTATACTATTAATGTTGAAGTTAAGTCATTTTTTGGTTGGAGGTGGGGAATACCACACCAAACACATTCATTATGTGCAATGGTGTGTATCCCTGGCTGCTAATTCTTCTTAAAATCTTGCTTTTGGTGACTTCTTCATAGACACCAGATACTGCCCTGAGTGGATATCTACTTTTGCTGTGAGAGTTAACAGCTGATGCTGCTAGTCTGAAAAGTTGCACTGCTTCCTCGTCCCCTTCTGCCCTGTCCACGAAAGCTCAAAGGATGGTGGAGTTTCAGTCATTTAATTGTTCCTCCTCCTTTCAAAGAACATGATGCATTGTGGGAGAATAGTAATACAAGTTTGTTTTTTTTCTATTGGTTGAACGAGAAGACTAATGTCTTTTTTGTAACTGAGTTTTGTGATTGGCAAAGAAGGCAGAAGGGGGCAGGCGAGAGGCACAACTGTTCAGACTAGCAGTGACAACTGTTAACACTCTCACAGCACCAGAAGATAGCTGCTCAGGGCAATTTGAAAAAGGCTTTCAAAGGAAGATTGAACAAGAAGCAGCAGCCTACAGGTGATAGGATACACACTACTGCAAATCGCTAATGTGTTTGGTGCTGTAATATATTTGAAATAAAAATAAATAACTATTTAATTATAAGTATTGGAATTTCCTTGAAAATTTGGCTGTTAGGGAATTTAAATATGAAATTTATCACTAATAGCCATATTTTCAAGGAAATTTCAACACCTATAATTTAATAGTTATTTATTATTATTTCAAATGTTCTTTCTTATTTCCAAATTTCGGAAATTCGGAAATAAGAAAGAACATTTGAAATAATAGCGTATTATAATTTATAATAAGTTAAAATAATAAATTAATAACTTCTTATTTCAAATATTCTTTCTTATTTCTGAATTTCCGAAATTCGGAAATAAGAAAGAACATTTGAAATAATAATAAATAACTATTTTAAATTATAGGTGTTGAAATTTCCTTGAAAATATGGCTGTTAGTGATAAATTTCATATTTAACCACTTCAATACCGGGCACTTAGAACACTTCCTGCCCAGACCAATTTTTAGCTTTCAGTGCTGTTGCGATTCGAATGAGAATTGCGCGGTCGTGCGACGCTGTACCCAAACAAATTTTTTATAATTATGTTCCCACAAATAGAGCTTTCTTTTGGTTGTATTTGATCACCCCTGCGGTTTTTATTTTTGGCGCTATAACAAAAAAAAAGACCGAATTTTTTTCTTTAAAAAAACATTTTTCTTTGTTTCTGTCACAAAAATTTGTATAAAGTACATTTTCTCCTTCACTGACGGGCACTGATGTGGCTACACTGATGGGCACTGATGAGGCTACACTGACGGGCACTGATGAGGCAGTACAGATTGGCACTGATGAGGTGGCCTGATAAGGTTGCACTGGTGATGGGGCACATATGCAGCACTGATGGGCGGCACTGACAAGCAACACTGATGGGCACTGATACGTGGCACTGATATGCGGCACTGATGGACACTCCTAGGCGGCACTGATAAGTGGCACTGGGCACTGATGGGCACTGATAGGGGGCACAGTTAGGTGGCACAGGTGGGCACTTTTAGGTGGCACAGGTGGGCACTGATAGGTGGCTCAGGTGGGCACTGATAGGTGGCACAGGTGGGCACTTATAGGTGGCAGTGGTGGGCACTGGTGCAACAAGCACTGTTAGGGATGGCACTGGCAGGCATCATACATGGGCACATTGCCATCCCTACAGTGCATAATATTGCCCTTACCTGGTGGTCTAGTGGGGGCTCCCTGGACGGCCTCTGTATGATTTCCCTGGTGGTCCTGGGCGGCCTCCTTGCGATGTCCGGGGGGGGCTCCCTGGTGGTCCTGATCCGGCTCCCTGGTGGTCCAGTGGTCCTGAGGGTGGCTGTGCTGATAAACGTTCAGCGCAGCCCCCCCTGTCCGGAGAGCAGCCGATCGACTCTCCGCTGCTCAGGTCTGCAGACCTGAGCAGAGGAAAAGCCGATAAACGGCTCTTCCTATTTACACTGTGATCAGCCGTGATTGGTGACGGCTGATCACATGGTAAAAGGCTTCAGATCGAAGCCTTTTACCTTGGTCGGTAATGCGGTGGGTCAGACTGACCCACGGCACCACCGATCGCCGCAAAGCGCGCCCCCAGGGGCGCGCGATCGCGGATTATCCTGAGGATGTCAATAGACGTCCAGTCAGGATAGTGAAACACCCGCCTGGACGTAATTTGTCAATGCGCCGGGCGGGAAGTGGTTAAATTCCCTAACAGCCAAATTTTCAAGGAAATTCCAATACTTATAATTAAATAGTTATTTATTTTTATTTCAAATGTTCTTTCTTATTTCTGCATTTCGGAAATAAGAAAGAATATAATAATAAATTATAGATATTGGAATTTCCTTGAAAATTTGGCTGTTAGTGAATTTAAATATGAAATTTATAACTAACAGCCATATTTTCAAGAGATTTGTAATACCTACAATTTAAAATAGTTATTTATTATTATTTCAAATGTTCTTTCTTATTTCCGAATTTCTGATATTCAGCTGTTCTGATTGCCGAATTTCAGAATTACCGCAATTGCCGAATTACCAATTTCCGAATTACCGCAATTGCCGAATTAACGTGAATTTCTGAATTACCACCATTGCCGAATTACCGCGAATTTGCAAATTTCGGACCTCCGAATTTTTTAATTTCCGGATTCCGAATTTTTTGAATTTCTGAAAAAAAAAACGAAAAAAACGTAAACAAAAAAAAGAATTTTTCAGCCATGCACAAGCCTAAGCTGTGTTCAAATACCTCAGCTGACTCTGGGGCTATGGCAGGAATAGCTGTGGACAAGGAGGCAGGTTTAGCCACTCTGGCAGCTGCAGGGGACTGTGTACTAGTCTCTGCTTGGGTGACTGAGGATGAGGACGGTTTAGTAAGCCAGTCCACCACCTCCTCTGCATGGTGTGGCTGGATAGCACAGGCAACATCACTAAACAGAGAAAATGATTCTCTGCCTGAGGACTGACCATGTCCACCTTTGCTTTTGAACACATATGCTGCTGAATGTCTGCCTCTCCTTGTTGTCCTCCCAGACATGATGGGGGGGGGGGGGGGTAGTGCTTATTAACAAACTGTAGTAAAGAAGTGTAAATGTGTATTAATCAATGGAAAGTGGTGGTGTTTGGTGCACTTTAATTTGAGTACTCACTACACAGACACACTCCACGGATACACTATGATATATTGCAATATACTGCATCAAACGTGCAGTAACGCACAAAAATATACTACGTTAAATGTGCACTAATGCACAGAAATATAAGGCGTTAAATTTGCAGTAACACACTGAACTGTACTGTGTTAAAGGGAAGGTAACGCACAGAAATATATGGCGTTAAACTTACAGTAACGCACAGAACTATATGGCGTTAAACTTGCAGTAACGCACAGAAATATATGGCGTTAAACTTGAAGTAACGCAATGAAATATATGATGTTTAACCATCACTACACTCACACTGACTGAACCGTCCGTAGAGTCACCCTAATGTAAAGATGAATGGTGGTCACTCACTACACTCACGCTGATTAAACTGTCCCTAGATTCACACTAATGTAAAGATGAATGGTGGTCACTAGGGATGAGCTGATGGTTCATGCCGAACGTGAGTTCAACTCGAACATTGGCTGTTCTGCGAAATTAGAACATTATTGGGCATTCGTGCCAAATTCAAGTGCCCCATAATGCATTGCTATACAGCGCAAAATGCCGCCTGCTAATTGGCCAAAGCATGCACATGACCTGCATGCTTTGGCCATTCACAGTGCGCTCTGCTGTGAGTGCCATGATTGGCTAAAAGGCAGGATGCCTTTGGCTAATCATGTCTCAGGGGTCTCCGTCCATGCCCCTCACTATATAAGGCCGCTTGAACAGCGGCTCCGTGTAGTGTGTGAATGTAGAGACTGGAGGCTGAAGTTTATCTAGTTTAGCTAGTTTAGTCAGTGGCATGTAGGCAGTGTAGTATATAGATCTAGTGTAGAGTATATACAGGCAGTGCAGGCAGTGGAGGCCGCTGCAGCACAGCAGGAGGAAAGTCGCCAAGTTATCGCAGCACAACAGCAGTTGAACCAACAGTTTGAGGAGGCCATGCTGGAATTAAAGAAGGGGCCTGCTCCTACTGTGACAGTGGAACCAAAGTTGGTACGTGCCTCTTACCACATGCAGAAGATGACACCTGCGGATGACGTGGAGGCATATCTCATGACTTTTGAAAGAGTCGCTCTTCAAGAAGGATGGCCAAAAGAGCATTGGGCGGGACTGTTAGCACCATTCTTGACCGGTGAATCCCAAAAAGTCTACTTTGCTCTGGAAGCAGATAAGGCCCAGGACTATGAGATCCTATGGGCAGAGATATTCTAGGGTTCACCATGGCAGTCCGGGCCCAATTGGTGCTTCAGTGGACCTACCGCACCGACAAGCCATCCTGCTCATAGATGTTCGACCTGGTCCACCTCACCAGGAAGTGGCTACACCTGGAGACTTTGCCAGGTCCCCAGATTGTGGGCCGCTGTCTACGTGTGCTCCCTGCTGCTTTGAGGAAGTGGGTCAGTCATAGGGATCCCAAAACCGCCACCCAACTCGTGGACCTTGTGGAAAGATACACTGCTGCTGAGGACTTTTTGCAGCCATCTGTGCCCCACTCCAATGTATCTAGGGGTGAAAGATCGCCCGGCGGACCCGGTAAGACTGTTCCAGGGTTCAGGGGCATGGGGGAAATTTGATAAGACTGCTACAGTTAAAGAGACTGTGGGTTCTAGACCTGGAGACTGGCCAAAGAAGCCAGGAAGGTCTTGGGGACCCTTAAAAGGACTAGGGGTAGAGCACATAGTGCTACTGATGCCATGCATGGGGCCATATTGCTGCCAATTGTCCCCTGAAAGATGAGCCCATGCAATGTGATTATACTTATGTGAATAGACACCTTTCACTATTTGCACAGGTTGCATATACAGCAACATGTTCAAATTGCATGGAGAGGCAAATGTGTGTGATTTTTGTTGATGGAAAGCCAGTCACTGCCCTGCTTGACTCTGGTAGTGTAGTAACGTTGGTAAAAAGCAATTGTGTAAATCCTGCAAGGTTACACCCTAGCACTGTAGGGGTCACTTACATCCATGGGGACACTTATGACTACCAAACAGCGGTGCTTGAGATTGACACCCTTTGGGGCAGTGTGACTCATTCAGTGGGGGTAGTACCTTTACTGCTCTGTGATGTCTCATTTTTGGAGGTTATGTGAAGGCATGGGAGTCTGGAGGAGAGAGCTCCCCCTGTGGCAGAAGCACAGAAACTCTCACCCGACCCTTTTCGCCAAATGGAAGGGGAGACTGGTGGCAGGACAGAGGAAGGAGGAGACCCTCTTCCTTTTCCTGTACTGGCTGGGGAGCCGGAGGAGCTGGAAGATAGCTCCCAACTGGAGGCTAATGACCCAGACCGTGAACCAAATGTAGTGCCTGACTTGGAGGTCCGGAGAGAGGACTTCTGGCCCGGATTGCATGCATATGTCATAGAGTTTTGTGAATCATGCACTGAGTGTCAGATGATGGCCCCACCACCCCATTTTCGTAGTCCCCTTGTCCCACTTCCCATAACTGAAGTGCCACTTGAGCGACTTGGCATGGATCTCGTGGGACCAGTAGTAAAATCTGCCTGGGAACACCAGCACATCCTGGTGATCCTGGACTATGTGACCTGCTATCCTGAAGCCATAGCCTTGCGGAACACCTCTGCTAGGACTATCGCCAAGGAGCTGGTCCAGGTGTTTAGTGGGGTGGGGATCTCTAAAGAGGTCTTAACGGATCAGGGCACCCCATTTATGTCCCGTGTAACCAAGGAATTGTGCAGGTTGTATAAAATCTCCCATCTCCGTACCTCGGTCTACCACCCCCAAATGGATGGACTTGTGGAGAGGTTTAATAAAATGCTCAAAAGCATGTTTAAAAAGGTAGTGGAAAAAGATGGGAAAGATTGGGATATGTTGCTGCCATATCTCCATATCCACAGTTGAAAGTAAATTCCTAGCAAAGTGGATGGGTCCCTTTAAGATTAGGGAAAAAGTAGGGGAAGTGAACCACAAAGTTTACCAGCCAGGGAAAAGGAAACCCGAGCAAATTTACCATGTGAATCTCTTAAAACCGTGGAAAGACAGAGAGACCTTAGTGGAAGTGCCCACTCCTCAAGAACACAGGCTATACATGACCCCGGACGTCCCCATAACTGATTCCTTGCCACTAACAGAACAAAATTACGTTAAAGAGTTTTTCAGTAAAATTGGAGATTTTTTTCTCTCCCCTACCCGGACTGGCCACCATACTGCAACATGACATAATCACGGAACCAGGGGTCCGCGTAAATGTAGAACCCTACTGAATACCTGAGGGTAGATGGGAGTTGGTGGCGAAGGAAATAAAAACCATTTTAGAGTTAGACGTGATAGAGGAGTCCCACAGCGCCTGGTCGAGCCCTATAGTGCTGGTCCCAAAGCCCGATGGCACTAACAGGTTCTGTAACAGTTTCAGGAAGCTGAATAACGTGTCTAAATTTGACACATACCCGATGCCGCGGGTTGATGAACTTGTGGACAGGTTGGGAGGTGCCCGGTACATAACAACCCTAGACCTAACTAAGGGCTACTGGCAGATCCCCATAACGGAGTCAGCAAAAGAGAAAGCAGCCTTTTCTATCCCCCCGAGAAGTCCTTCTAGTACTAGTACATTTGGTCTGCATGGGGCCCCTGCATCCTTCCAGAGAATGATGTACAAAACCTTGAGGCAGCATAGGGCCTATGCAGCCGCCTATTTGGCTGATGTGGTCATCCACAGTCCAGATTGTGATTTGCATCTGCCCTGAGTAAAAGCAGTCATAGATTCTCTGAGGGTAGCAGATTTAACAGCCAACCCGAAGAAGTGTGCCATAGGCCTGGAGGAGGCCAAATACCTTGGGTATGTTATTGGTCGGGGACTGATCAAGCCCCAGACCAATAAGATCGAGGCAATCCAAAAATGGCCCCAACTTGTGAATAAAAAACAGGTTTGTGCCTTCCTGGGGATTACAGGGTATTTCAGGCGGTTCATACCTGACTTTGCCCCCATTGCCATCCCTTTGACCGATCTAACGAAGGGTAGAGGGTTGGGCATGGTTAAGTGGAATACCGAAGCCGAGAAGGCATTCCAGAAGCTGAAACAGGCCCTTTGTGTACAACCTTTTCTCAAGACTCTGGACTTCACAAAGGAGTTTGTTGTACAGATGGACGCCTATGAGGTGGGACTAGGCGCTGCTCTGACCCAGATTAGAGACAGTGAGTAGCACCCGGTTGACTACTTAAGCAGGAAGCTTAACAGGCATGAAAGGAACTATGCCATTGTGGAGAAGGAGTGCCTGGCTATCAAGTGGGCCTTAGAGACGCTGAAGTACTACCTTTTAGGTAGGTTGTTTAGGCTAGTCAACGACCATGCCCCCTGAATTGAATGTGTGACAACAGGGAGAAAAATAGTCGGGTGACTAGGTGGTTCCTGGCCCTACAGCCATTCAAGTTCATAGTGGAACACCGGGCGGGAAGACTCCAGAACAATGCGGATGCCCTCCCCCGGGTCCACTGGTTGGGACAGTTGCTCAACCGCAGGGACTTGAGCAGAGGGGGAGGATATGTGACAATATGCGAGGCAAAGTGATAGATGGACGCTACCTGTCACCTCGTATGCGTTCATGTGGGCTGGATTAAGCAGAGTCCAGTCCGTATTTTCCAGCCACCAAGGCAGGGCTGGTACCGGTCTGGAGTTTGTGGTCCACTGGAGTCCTCCAGCAGGTGGACTTAAATAATCAGGAAGAGATCTCACTTGAGCACTGGCCTGAACCTCAGAGAGGGATCTGAGGGATCTCTGTGTCCGTTGGGATTTTAAAAGACAAGGTTTACATTTTTGCTGATGTTTTGTGGGTGTCAGGGGCACACGTATAGTGAGGAAACTATACTGTTTAGTTTGGCGCCGGACGGTAAGGACTTATTTTTATGTTTTGTTTTACATGCAAACCTTATTTACCAATAAACCTGGCAAGCCACCAGATTTTAAGAAAGTTGCCTGCACGCTGACTATTTTCCTCAGGAATGTTGATCCTCACAAGCTGATCTCCTTCACTGAATTCTGAGAAGTAGTGCAAGCAGGATATCTGAGACTGAGAGGCTCCAATGAATAATAAGAGAAATAGGAGAGAAAGAGAGATACTGGAACTGAGTCCGCCTTTTTTGGCTCTTCCAAGGGAAGCTGTTTATACCCTGTAATGGGGTTCGTGGTGAGTGCGGAGTGGTGGTGTTTCTAGTCTGCATACCTGAGGTCTCTTTCACGCTTGATAACCTGCTGTTAGGAGTTTGGTGATTCTGGAGTGGTCAGATTGGGAGAAATCTCGCACACCCCCTACGGGGACCCTGGCTGGATGAGAAGCCAAAGCGCTTTCATTTGGTAAGCAGCATTGATGTTGGTGGAGGATTTTCACTTACGCATAATTGTAAGAGCACTTGGTGTGGTTGCTCTAATTGGAACACTTATCTTCATGAACTTTTTTATTTGATGAACTTCACTTTCACAATATTTGGGACGTTTTCATTTATTCATGGATTTTTATTACTAGATATTTAATATATTGTATTCATCTATGCGGATTCATTTTGATTTCAGATAGTCGCATAAGATATTTATTATTGGTATCAACGCTGTATTCAGTATCTTTTTCAGCGATCAATGGACTAATTTTTCACATTCACTCATCTGTATGTGGTTTCATCATTTAGCGCAGCCTTTTCTCTCCTTTTTATCTGTATCTGGACCTTGTTGTGGGTTTGGGGTTGCTGCTTTTTTCCTTTATTTCTAACTTTTGGCTTTAGCGCGGTATATCCTTTTTTATTCTATGTGGAAGGTAATGTTTTGGCCTCCTTGGACTGGGAGATCATCAACAAAGTACATTTTACCGCTGACTCATGGTCCAGCAGACGCGGTCAGGGACGTTACCTTTAGAAACATAGAAACATAGAAAAGTGACGGCAGAAAAAGACTGAGTAGTCCATCAAGTCTGCCCCTTTTTATTCATTTTTTTATTTTTTATTTTTATTTTTTTTATATATTTTTTTTTTTGTTACATTAACCTTGTTGTTTGACTATGGATTTATGTTTATCCCAAGCATGTTTGAAGCCATTTACTGTTGACTGTCTCACAACCTCTGTTGGTAGTTTATTCCAATCATCAACCACCCTTTCAGTAAAATAATACTTTCTAAGATTAGTTTTGAACTTCCCCCCAGTTAGTTTGAGGTCATGTCCCCGTGTTCTTGATTTTGGTTTCATATTGAAAAGACTGCCCTCCTGAACCTTATTCACCCCCTTGATGTATTTAAAGCTTTCCTTCACAACGCACTGGGTAACTCTGCTGGCAGCTGGGAAGGATGTAGGACCGGTGTTGGAGCTAGTTCAGCCACCGTGCCTCCAAAAAAATGGTGCTGTTTCTGCCACATCTGCTTCCTCCACCCCCTCCTTTTCTTCTTCCTCTGTGGCAAGAGGCCAGTAGAAGAGCTGCAGCAGTGTCCTCTGAACCAGCAGTGCTCGCAAAGGGTTCTAGGGGCTACGCAAGTAGTCAGGCTAAAAGATGCCATGTGGTGCTTGAGTTGGTCTTCCTAGGGGACAGGAGCCACACAGGGGCAGTGATTCTGTCACCTGTGCAGGAGGCAGGCTCAGAGGTGGTTTAAGCCACGGCAGCTTGAGCCAGGAATGGTTGTATGCGACAATGGCACCAACCTTCTCTCTGGCCTCCGACAAGGACACTTGACACATGTTCCATGCTTGGCACACAGCTTGAATTTGGTGGTGCAGCGTTTCTTGACCAGGTGCCCAGGCTTACCAGATATTCGAAGGCAGGCCAGAAAAGTCTGTGGTCATTTCCGCAGGTCATACAATGCCAGTGCTCGCATGACTGACATTCAGCGGGAATTTAATCTGCCCACCAACCGCCTCATTTGTGACATGCCCACCAGGTGGAACGCAACATTGGCAATGCTGCAGCGGCTGCACACACAGCAGAGGGCCATCAATGAGTACCTCTGTGAGTATGGCATCAGGACTCGTGGGCTCGTGGGAGCTTGTTTTTTTTTTTGCAGCTCCAGTGGCTACTGATCAAGGATGCATGCAGTGTCCTGTCACCATTTGAGGAGGCCACAAGGATGGTGCGCAGCAACAATGCATGCATCAGTGACACTGTCCCTCAAGTCTTCCTGCTGGAGCACACGCTTCATGGAATCATTGACAGGGCACTTGAGGCAGAACAGAGGGAGGAAGAGGAGGATTTCCTTTCCTCTCAAGGCCCCCTTTATGCAGATAGCAATCCTGCAGGGCCACCAAACACACAGGAAAAAGAGGAGGAGGATTGTGTCAGTATGGATGTAGAGGATAATACGCAGCAGTCTTCAAGGAATGTTTTTCAGTCCCCAGAAACCCAAGGAGTTGTACGTGGCTGGGAGGAGGTAGTTTCGGACTATGTCATCCTCAGTGACCCAGAGGACTCTCAATTCTGCTCAAACTTAAGCTGCATGGCCAACCGATTCTGCAAAGCCTGCGAAAAGAAATGGTATCAAGGAGAGGGATCATTACTGGGTGGCAACCCTTCTTGATTCACGTTACAAGGGTAAAGTTTCAGAGCTGCCTTCGCAGAGGGAGCAGAGGAGGAAACATCTTCAGGAAAGCTTGAAAAAAAGTTTGTGCAACAGGTGTTACAGTGTTCTGCCAACACCAACAACCAAAGCCAAATTTTTCTGCACCTGTTTGACTGGGGCATGTCATTACAATTTTTCAAATAAATTACAACTGCAGGACCTGTTCATGTGCCCAACGAGGGTAACTGCAAGGGTTTACAGTGTTCTGCCACCACCAACACCCAAGGCCCAATTTTTCTACACCTGTTTGACTGGGCCATGTCATTACAATGTTATAGAGTGCAGTGCCCGTAGGATATAGTTCAGACTATATGGTGCAGTCAGTCTAGTACTGTATATATAACACAGTGTATTGATGTGGTTAAGGGCGGGATGGCACAGTGGTGTAGTGGTTAGCACTTTTGCCTAGCAGCAAAAGGGTTGCTGGTTTGAATCACAACCACGACACTACCTGCCTGGAGTTTGCATGTTCTCCCTGTGCCTGCGTGGGTTTCCTACAGGTGCTCTGGTTTCCTCCCACACTCCAAAGACATGCTGGTAGGTTAATTGGATCCTGTCTAAATTGACAATAGTAGACGTATGTATGAATGTGAGTTAGGGACCTTAGATTGTAAGGTCCTTGAGAGTATGGACTGATGTCAATGTACAATGTATATGCAAAAGCTATACGTAAATTCGCTGCACTATATAAGTACCTGAAATAAATAAATAAAATAAATAAATAAACCCCTCACCAAAATTTTTACAGTGATTTATGATCTATATTGCCGGGAGCCAGCAATACATTACAGGCGTGAGTAATTTTAAATGACAATTTTTCCTTTACAAATGTAATCTTGCGGGGGCATTGTTCTAAACATCACACTGATGCCCCACTTTACAGGCAAACTAAGGGGACCCCCGGGCACAATATTTAAAGGAATATTTAATTTTTTTCACTTTAATCATTATTAAAATCACTGCTCCTGGAAAAACAATCTTTTTTAAAACTTTTTTTGGCATTGATACGTGTCCCCTAGGGCAGTATCCGGGTCCCCATACACTTTTTATGGCTATAAAAAGGCATATAAGCCTTTAAAATTAGCACTTTTGATTTTTCCTGTTCGAGACCCATTGATTTTAATAGGGTTCGCATATTCGAACAAACATATTACCCGTTCGCAGTGTTCTGGTGCGAACCTTACCGGGGGGTGTTCGGCTCATCCCTAATGGTTACACTACACTCACACTGACTGAACAGTCCCTAGATTCACACTAATGTAAAGGTGAATAATGGTCACTCACTACATGTACGCTGACTGAACTGTCCCTAGATTCACACTAATATAAAGATGAATGGTGGTCACACTGCACTAACTGGACTATCCCTAGATTCACACTAATGTAAAGATGAATGGTGGTCATGACTCACTACACTCACACTGACTATCCCTAGATTCACACAAACCTAATATTCTACACTGACAATAGAATCACAATAGCACACTATAGCACACTAACTGTTTAGTAGCACTGAACAGAGCCCTGTTCTATCTCTCTTCACGCTGCCAATATCACACTAAAAATGGCTGCTATTGAAAGAATACTTTTATAGTGTGGGCCGGGACTAAGAGCAATGAGCCATGATTGGATAGAGTCATCATGACAGCATCCTATAAAGGCTCTGACAGTGCTCTGGGCGAAGCTTTCATTGCATCAGCCAATCAGGGCTTTCAATGCACTGTGTGGCGGTGCAGTGCATTGTAGTCGTTCGGTGGGCTGAACAAACCGGCGAACGACCCAATAATTCGGTTGTTTGGTGGCCAATGTTTGGCCTGAACTCATGTTCGGGCTGAATCGTTCACCCATCCCTATTTTTTATTACAATGAATAAACATTTTGGCCAACAGTACAGCAGTTGACTATACGCTGGTGGTTATGAAACGTGCAAGCGTGGTTCCTCTGTGACGGTGTGCTGTTGTAGCTAGATTTTTATTCCTTCTTTGGTGTGCAGTAATCCATTTCTATTTTATTCCTTGTTCAAATATTTTATTATGAGAAAAATAAGAAGGGTACAGAGAGTACAACAAGGTAGGCAGGCACGCCTAGTATTCAAGAGTCAGTCATAACGTAACAAGTTATACAATATAAGAGTAGAGGGTTAACTTTCATTATCTGCTCAGTCTCGAGGTGTTGGTGGAGATTTTACGATTCAAGTCAGTAAAAAATCTGGTAATACATTTCACAATAGCTGTTTGTAACTGAGCGAGGTTGCAGCTGAATATGGCGAGCTGTTACTGGTTTGGATGGTTTTGTATAACTAGCAATCGGTTTCGGTAGAGCCGGGAGTTAGTCTCCACCGTGCAATTCTGGTATGAAATGGTATGGGGGGCTATGCCCCTATAGAAATAAGTAGGCGAAGGGTGAGAGATAGGAAGAAGGAGAGAAAATAGTAAGAAAAGATGGAGAAGTCCTTAAGAGAGGGTGTCAGAGAATGGGGTAAAGGTAGCCGGAAGGGGGAGAGTGTCCATGACAGGGTGTTTTGGGCTGATCTACGATAGATGGGGGGTACAGCCATTTCTATTTTATTGCACTGGGTTTGGTTTCAACTCGTACCTGCACCCAGGTATTAATAGGAGCATATGACAGTGGACCGACACGGAGCAGTGTTTTTTTGGTATGAATTACCATATGTTTTTCGATAGCTTTTAGATCTCTTGTGTGCATTACTTCCACTAGTCATTTCAGGCCTTTTACAGGTGTCAGTCAAAACGGCCTAAAAGCCTTTTTAAAGTTTCAATGATTCATGTTGGGGTGCTGCTGCAGTATTTAAGCAACGCTAAATGTAAAAGTAAAAAAATGTAAAAAGTAACAGAATCTGATGTTGCCAGCACTGATTGTGAAAATCATACTATTCTGCAACACCACATACAACTTAAAGGCATCTACCAGGAATTTGTTTTAAATGATTTGTGCTTTTTTCCATATCACCCTTGAAATAAAAGGACCCTCTCCTCACTATCCAGCAGCTTTAAAAATGTTTTTGCTTTGTTAAATGTCTTCCATAGCAATCTCCATGCTGGTTTCTTGATAGTAACTTGCCTATTATCCTTGCAGACCAGCATTTGATATCAAGATTCTTCCCCCTACCTTAAAAGTTTAAATGGGATTTTAACTGTGTGTGCTGCTAAGAAGCAAATTCACCCATTCCTATTGAAAGCTACAGTCTTGCTCCATCCTTTGATGAGTGATGCTCTGCCCATTTGCTTCACTGAATGCTGTCCTGCTGTCAGGAAAGTGTACTCAGATGCAAATAAAACCATGACAGAGTTTTTTGATAAATATCAGCTATGAAGCATCAAGGAGCTATGAGACAAAGGAGATTAACAGGCATTGACATCAATTTTTCAGCGTTAGTGACCAAGGTAACTAATGTAAAAGCTGCCATACTAAGCAGATTGCTCATCAGTTACAGTGAGAGATTTGCCAGTCCATGCAATAAACATCGTACCACCTGAACTCTTTTACACAAAAGGAAAGCATTTTTTTGTGTTCTTTTCCAGAGATGAAAAAATAACTTTACTGGTCATAGAGGTTTTCTAGTATGTTAGAAAATCTCCTAACGAATTGGCTTTAGAAATGGTAGGGGAGAAAATTGCAGTACAAGGCACTTTACCTAGAAGGTTGAAACTAAAAATAATTGGTTACAAAATTGTATAACTTATAAAGCGAATAGAAAGCTTTGGAGGTTCATTTGCAAAGTAGCCCTTTAGGTTTGATTTGTACAGTAACCCCTAAAATTCACTGCCTGTCTGCTGCAAACACTTACAATGCCTGCATAGTTACTCCCCCTATAGCTGCATTTCAAAGAATTGATACAATAGCAACAATAAAGAAAGACAAAACACTTATGCTAATTTGCACCTGGTTTCATTTTAATTTTTAGTGGAAAATTATTCCTTTGCTCACAATTTACCCTTAGTGTCTGAATCTGGATATCTGTTCTCTACAAATTAGTTTTTATTTCAAATATATCTACAAAGCCCTATTAAATTTTGTTGTATATAGCAAATCTTTGGAAACAAATTGATATTTTCAAATCACTGTACTAACTGTAGCATAGCAGATTGTCAAATATACTATACAGTATATCCAGTATATTGTAAATGAATATATTAGGCTTGCTTGCGCTCACCACACAGTCTTCAGTATTGCTCACTGCTGTCCACCCATGCACTATATTTGATGAAAGTAAAGTTGCCTCTACAGGTATCTCCTTAAAAGTTAAACTCACTTCCAGTTCCTGTGCCATATGGAGTAGCGGTACTCCCGCTTCCCGGCAATAAAAACTGCTTATAAAACCAGCCCGGTTCACTGCTGCTGCCCGCAGACCCTTCGGACAGCTCTGTCGCATCAATGGACCGCTATCTGGAAAAAAGCGACCCGTGAGTACGACCAGCCCAAAGCCAAATTGAGCCCAGGGGTGCGGCCTGGTCTTCTAGTGTGGCGGACATGCAAAACATGGAGGTGAGTGGCACCCCCACCCCTCCCTCATGAATCTGGGAGGCAGACAACACAGACAGGATCACCCAGGCTGTGGCAGCGATCCTTTACCCCACCATAGCAGCCATTGTGGAAAAGGCTGTAAATGCTGGCATGCTGCTGATCATAAGTGAACTGGGGGAACATGCCTCTCACCTCAATGAGGCTGAACACAGAATTTCTACCATAGAGGAAGAATTGCACAAGGCTCAGGCAAGAGAACAAGTACAGGATAAAACTAATCAATATGTACTCCAGAAACGTGAAGATTTAGAGCATAGATCGAGATGCAGTACTCTGCGTTTCGTTGGTGTACCAGAATCTATGCAATCTTCTGCTATCCCAGAATTCTGCTCCTGGTGCATTCCTAAAGCATTAGGCCTGCCAAGACACTGTATGGTAGAATGGGCACATCGCATGGGGCCTTACTCTTCTGAATGCACCACCCCACGTCCAATTATTGCCAATTACCTAAATTATGCAGACAAAGCAGCCATCCTGCAAAGGCTCAGGCAAAGCAAAACTCTGCAGATTGATGGAATAAAAATTTTGATCTTTGCCGATTACTCTATAGAAGTCTCCAAGAAAAGAAAAGCCTTTCAACATATCTGCTCAGCACTCCACCAGCAACAGATAAAATTCACATTGGTGTTCCCTGCAGTACTATGCCTCAAAGTGACCAAAGGCGACCAGCTCACCTTCTACGAGCCAAAGGAAGCAGATAAGTATGTACGCTCTATCCACTCGGATTCACATCTAAACCTTGCATCCAAGGCAACCCCAAACTCTAGGCCTCTGGACTAACGTAGCCCATGCAAAGACTCACCGAAACATCTCAAGTCCTCCGGATTAACCAATCACTTTGATCCTCACTGACTCTTCGGCATTGGACTATCCCTCTCACTCTTCTGGGTAATATTAAGAATGCTCTGACTTTTCCTTAGAAATGTCTTTGTATCACCTGCCACACTCAGGTTCCGCCCGGCTTTAAAAGTTATATGACATATACTTACCTACTGAGCTTCCCTACTGTTTTTCTTTTCCCATGGGCCTCAGTAATGGCAGTAGTCATTCCCCTACCGTTGACACAAGTCCATCCTTTAGAACTTCCACACCAATCGGGTGATCATACACTCCTCCTGTAGGGTCGGTGTATGGGAGTTGGCTTTTACTGTGAACCCATGCGGAAAAAAGTGAAGTCCTTCAAAAGTTTTGTTATCTGGTATGTTACTGTTATTCTCCTTCATTGCCTCTTTCCTTTCACCCAACCTTCTTGTCTTTTCTCTGTCCTCCTGCATATGCTTCAGCAATTACATGACCTATCTAGGGAACACACCCAACCAACCCTTAGCGTAAAAACCTCCCTATCTGTGGGATCCTTCCATGTGGTACAAATATTAGCTCAAATCCACACTATAAACCCCCCCCCCCCCATGAAAATCACCTTGTGGAATGTAAACTGACTTAGGTCCCCTATCAAGAGACTCAAGATACTAAGACACCTTAAAAGACTGAAAACTGACATCACCCTATTACAGGAAACCCATCTGACGTTCTCTGACTTTCACCTCCTGAAAAAACTATGGGTGGGCACTATGCTAGGTTCTGATTCAGTTGACCATAAAGCCGGGGTCATCATCTTGATACACAAAAATCTTCCTTGTGAAGTCTTAACAGTCGACTCGGACAGTCAGGGCTGTTTTCTAACTTTACATGTCCAATTGGGCGACAGAGATCTTATGATCTCAAACGTCTATGCACCCAACAACACCCAATTTTTTGGAGACCTATCCACCAGCCTTCTGAAATCCCCACATTCCCCATGTAGTAGGCAGGGATTTTAACTCCACATTACACATGGCTGATGACAGATCCAGCCCCAAACAACCGCCCTATACAGTAGTAAACTCAGGGCAAACCCTTTTTGCATCTACCATGGAATCCCTCCACTTTACCTGTGACATCTCTTCCACCCAATGGATAGAGAATTCACTTTCTACTCCAATCCCCACAAAGTTTTCACCAGAATTGACTACATCTTTTGTACCTATAATCTAATCCCAGTGATAGCAGAATCCGATATTCACAAAATACCCATCTCAGACCATGCCCCAGTTTCGATTTCTTTTAATGAATCAGTATCTCATTCCAACAATGCTGATTTCCAAGCCTACATGTAATCGGCCTGGATGGAGTTTGCCACTGCAAACCCTTCCCATGTCGACAACCCTAACCTCTATTTGGATGCAGGGAAAGCCTACCTCAGAGTGAGAATCATATCCTCTTACATGAAAAACTCCCTATCTAAGACTGGCTCAAAGAGCCCTTTCCACGCAAGACTCCCCCAAACATAGAGACGAGTGGCAGATGGCCAAAACCGAGTTTAATACTTGAGCAGATACCCTAGAATTGACCAAACGTACACACACAGAAGCCACATTATACAAATACAGTAGCAAGCTTCTGGCGAGACTCTCCAAAGGCCCAAACAGTCCCACTGATATCCCCTCCCTCTGGGATTCCTCAGGCATTCTTAGAAAAACACCTCAGGTCAATCAGGTCATGAAAAATGCTTACTCTTCCTTGTACGCACCTGACCACATTGATCATAGCTTTGCTCAAAACTTTCTTGACAAACTAGATATACTCTCGGTTACTCCTTCCTCAATTCTCTTTCTGGGCACCCTTATTTGTGTTCCCATGAAACAGAATGCACATGTGGGCTTAGCCATTTTCACCTAGAACTGTATTCTACAAATTTCCTATTGATTATTTTCTGGTTAACTCCACAGTATATATTCCTCCCATCTTTCACCTCACCCACCTCTTCACCCCATCCTTCCCCTCCCTCCCCGGGGGTCCCTTAAAACTGACTCTGATGGTAGCACAATGCAGATTTACTCCTATCAGCCCCATAATGACACCTCTTAACCACTTGACCACTGGGCACTTAAACCCCCTTAACAACCAGACCAATTTTCAGTTTTCAGTGCTCTTACATTTTGAATGACAATTACTCAGTCTTGCAACACTGTACCCATATGAAATTTGCATCCCCTTTTTCACACAAATAGAGCTTTCTCTTGGCCGTATTTAATCACCGCTGGGTTTTTAATTTTTTGCGCTATAATTAAAAAAGAACGAAATTTTTGTAAAGAAATTAATTTTTCTTTTGTTTCTGTTATACAATTTTTCAAATTAGTAATTTTTCTTCATAAATTTTGGCCAAAATTTATACTGCTACATATCTTTGGTAAAAAAACAACAAATTAGTGTATATTATTTGGTCTTTGTGAAGGTTATAGAGTCTACAAGCTATGGTGCCGATTACTGAATATTTATCACACCTGATGTACTGACGACCTATCTCATTTCTTGAGATCGTAACAAGCCAGAAAAGTACAAATACCCCCCAAATGACCCATTTTTGGAAAGTAGACATCCCAGGGTATTTAGTAAGAGGCATGGTGAATTTTTTGAAGTTGTATTTTTCTCCCACAATACTTTGCAAAATGAAGATTTTTTTTTTTCACAAAATTGTTATATGTTAACAGGTTATTTCTCACACTCAGCATATGCATACAACAAATTACACCCCAAAACACATTTTACTACTCCTTCTGAGTATGGCGATACCACATGTGTGAGACTTTTACACAGCCTGGCCACACACAAAGGCCCAACATGCAGGGAGCACCGTCAAGCATTCTAGGAACATGAGTTACACATATAATTTCTTGACTACCTCTTGCACTTTTGAAAGTCCTGGAGCACCAGGACAATGGAAACGCCCAAAAAATTACCCCATTTTGGAAAGTAAACACCCCAACGTATATTCTAGGTGGCATAATGAGTCTTTTGAACATGTCATTTTTTCCACAAGTTTTTGGAAAATGTGGAAAGAAAATGAAAAAGCATTTTTTTGTACACAAAGTTCTCCATTTATACAATATTTCTAACACACAGCATGTACCTAGCAAAGATTACACCCCAAAATATATTCCACTACTCCTCCCGAGCATGTGTGACACTTTTACACAGCCTGGCCACATACAGAGGCCCAACATGTAGGGAGCACCGTCAGGTGTTCTAGGGGCATACATTTCAAATCTAATTTGACTATCTTTTACACTATTGTGAGGCACTGTGGTGGCATGGATAGGCACCGTAGTAGCACAGATGGGCAGTGTAGTGGCAAGGATGAGCAGTGTAGTGGCACGGATGAGCAGTATAGTGGCACGAATGGGCAGTGTAGTGGCAAGTTTGGGCAGTGTAGTGACATGGATGGGCACTGTAGTGGCACGGATCGGCAGTGTAGTAGCACGGATGTGCACTGTAGTGGCATGGATGGGCACTGTAGTGGCAGGGATGGGCACTGTAGTGGCATGGATGTGTCACGGATGAGAACTGATGTGATATGGATGAGCATGAACGAAGCACAAATTAGCCATGGATGCGGATGGACGAGCACGGATGGGGATGACTGAGCACGGAAGAGGATGACTGAGCACAGATGGGGATGGATGAGCACGGATGGGTATGGATGAACATGGATGGGCATGACTGAGCATGGATGGGTGGGTGAGCATGGATGGATGGGTGAGCATGGCTGGGTGGGTGAGCATGGATGGATGGCTGGGTGAGCATGGCTGGGTGGGTGAGCATGGGTGGATGGCTGGGTGAGCATGGATGGCTGGGTAAGCATGGATGGATGGATGGTTGAGCATGGATGGTTGGCTGAGTGAGCACGGTTGGGTGGGTGAGCATGGATAGATGGGTGAGCATGGATGGATGGCTAAGTGAGCATGGGTGGATGGCTGAGTGAGCATGCATGGGTGGATGAGCATGCATGGCTGGATGGGTGAGCATGGCTGGATGGGTGAGCATGGCTGGGTGAGCATGGCTGGATGGGTGAGCATGGATGGATGGATGGGTGGGTGAGGATGGCTGGGTGGGTGAGCATGGATGGGGTGAGGATGGCTGGATGGGGTGAGGATGGCTGGGTGGGTGAGTATGGATGGGATGGGATGAGGATGGCTGGGTGGGTGAGTATGGATGGGGTGAGGATGGCTGGGTGGGTGGTGGGGGTGGATGGATTGCAGGGGGGGTGCAGCCTGTCCCCTACTGTCACTTAGCAGCGCTGTGGGCACTACACATTGCCCACAGCACTGCAGCATGTCCTCTCCCCCCCCCTCTCTCACAATGCACCGATTGGCTTCCGCCAGCTTGTTTACATGTGACCGCGCCGTCATTTGACGGCGCGATCACATAATAAAAGGTCGCTCACTGCGGCCATTCACTGCGATCCATGATGTTCCCGGATGTTCCCGGAGGCGTGTTCATGGGAGGACGTCACTGTACGTCCTCCCAGAATTAAGGAGCCGCCCTGTAGCCGTCATTCGACTATGAGCCGGTTATTAAGCCGTTAATGTACAGACACTTAGGAGTTTATATACTAAAGCTGGAGAGTGCAAAATTAGGCTCACTTCTGCATAGAAACCAATCACCTTCTAACCTCAGCTTGTTCAATAAGCATTGGGAATAAAACCTGGAAGCTGATTGGTTTCTATGCAGAAGTGAGACTGATTTAGTTACTCCAGCTATAGTAAATAAACCACTTAATGTCAAGGGTTTAAACTCACCTAATAAGAGAGTTAGAGCTTTTAGAAACTTTGCATCCCTTAAGGCAGACATTGTTTGCTTACAAGAAACCTGCTATACTGCCCAATCTACGCCTACATTTTTTTGCCCCCATTATCCCCAAAATAAAATTCGGAGGAATTTTCGTTTTTTGGAAATTTGATGTATCCGAATTTCTGAATTACAACAGTACCGAATCCAAAATAACGAAAAAAGAAATTCAGACGAAATTCAAATTTGAATCATTTTCGAATTGTTTTTGGAATACTTTTCGAATAGTTTTCAAATTTGAATTCGAAAAGTTTTCAAATTCGAATAGTTTTCAAATTTGAATTTGAAAAGTCCTCGAATTTGAATAGTTTTACAATTTCCAAAAAGAACAAAATAGAAAACAAAACAAAACAATAGAACAGAAAAAAAACAATAGACTAGAAAAGATTATTACAGAAAACAAAAGAATTGAATACAACAGAGTAAATGAGCTCTGTTCTACTCCACCACATTATGTTCTTTCATTTTCTGTTATATTCCCCTCTATTGTATTCTATCTTTTTCCATTCTATTCCTCCACTTTCCACTCCACCCCATTCTCCTTGGAAATTGGAAAACTATTCAAATTCAAAAACTGTTCAAATTCGAAAACAATTCGAATTCGAAAAACTATTTGAAATTGATTCGAAAACTTTTCAACTCGATTCGAAAACAAACAAATAAAAAAATTCCGAAAATAGAATTAAACAAACGATTTAAACAAATGAAACAAATCTAACTAAACTAATTTATGTAAATAACGGATCTAAACAACATGAAACTAAACACATTTTTTCGCTGTGCACATGTCTACTATCCCCAAGTGTATCTAGTTTCCATCTAATCTAAACAATGAGGCATCCTTATTGCTTTCCACCGTGGTTCCCCATTCACATCACAGACAGAGCTCCGAGACCCCGAGAGTCGATATATCCTCCTCACCTTTTATCTACAAGGATACCCAGGTGACAGTGGTTTCCAACTACGCCTCCAATATGAATTAAATTCTGTTTTTCACCCACTTGCAGATATCCATAGGCAAGGCACCTTAATAATATGTGGGAACTTCAATCAGGTTCTATATCCGTTTAATGATAAGTCACCCTACTCCATGCCACCTACCCTATCCAAATTCACACTAGCGGTCCTTTTGCAACATCACTTCTTGGTAGAAACCTGGAGGGAATGTAACCCCACCCATTACCAATATACTTTCTATTCTCACCTCCATAACCTGTAGGATAGATTACATTTTGGTTCTCAAAGGTACAGTCCCAGTGCTATTCTCCTCCTCAATTGTCCCTATACTGTGGTCTGACCACTAAGTAATTATTACCTTCCTATCCGCTCTGCTGTCCAAAGCTCAAGATCCCACATGGTGTGGTATCTAAACAACTCCCTTTTGGCTTACCCTTCCAATTGAGCAGACATCCAAATCACAAATAAAGATGGCCTCACCTTCAACACTACATCAGATATTTCCTCAGTTATATGCTGGGAAGCCCATAAGTCTGTAAAAAGTGGCGCATGCATACAGATGACCTCTTGGTTGCTGACTTCCAGACATGCCATGCAACCTCTATTGCTGACCCTACTCCAGCCATTAAGCTCCTCCTAGACAAGGCACATATAAAATGCAACCTGTTTTGGACAAAATCTGCAGAAAAAATGCTTTGTAAGTCAAAATGATTGCCGTTTGGCTCACCCTTCCCTTTGAGCAGACATCCAAACCACAATTAAAGATTACCTCACCTTCAGTACTACAACTGACATTTCCCCAGTAAAATCTTTTCTTGTATTATGAGATGTATAAATTGCAGAGAGAGAGAGAGTGAGAGAGAGAGAGAGGGAGATAGAGAGATATTTTGCCCCTGTGCAAATCATTAGTAATACCTCATCTGGAATATGCAGTTCAGTTTTTAACACCAGTTAAGAAAAAGGATATCAGGGAACTGGAGAAAGGGCAGAGAAGGGCAACAAAACTGATAAGAGGCATGGAGGAGCTCAGCTATGAGGAAAGATTAGAGGAACTGAATTTATTCTCTCTTGAGAAGAGGAGATTAAGGGGGATATGATCAACATGTACAAATACATAAGTGGTCCATATAGTGAACTTGGTGTTGAGTTATTTACTTTAAGGTCATCACAGAGGACAAGGGGGCACTCTTTACGTCTAGAGGAAAAAAGATTTCATCTCCAAATACGGAAAGGTTTCTTCACAGTAAGAGTTGTGAAAATGTGGAATAGACTCCCTCAAGAGCTGGTTCTGTCCATCTCAGTAGATTGCTTTAAAAAAGTATTTCCTATAATATAACTGGATATAAACATTTATAGGCAAAGTTGATCCAGGGAATATTCAATTGCCTCTCAGGCAATCAGGAAGATATTTTTTCCCCTGCTGGAGCAAATTGGATCATGCTTTGCTGGGTTTTTTTGCTTTCTTCTGGATCAACTATGAGTATAGGATTGTGTATATAGGATTGTACGATTTTCTTTCCCTTTTATCGGTTGAACTAGATCAGGGGTCTTAAACTGGCGGCCTACCAGCTATTGTCCCATCGTGCCTCTGCCTGTGGAAGTCATGCTTGTAACTGTCAGCCTTGCAATGCCTTATGGGACTGTAGTTTCGCAACAGCTGGAGGGCTGCCAGTTTGAGACCCCTGAACTAGCTGGACCGTACTGGGCCAATTCTGACATTCCTCTCCTACAAGTAAAAATCAGCATTTGCTAAAAAATTGTTTAGAACTCCCAAACATTAAATGTTTTTTTTTTCTAAATACATTTTAATTAATTTTAATGCACAAAAACACAATATAATACCCACTTGTTTGGTGAAATATAAAAGATGATGTTAAATAATAGATACCTAACATGTCGCGCTTTAAAATTGTGTACCCCTGTGGAATGGTGACAAACTATGGTACGTAAAAATCTCTGTAGTTGACACTTTAAAAGCCTTTACGGATTAACAGTTTAAAGTTACACAGGATGTCTGGTACTAAAATTATTGTTTTTGCTATAATGTTTGCATGTGTGGTGCGAACACTGTTTATTTATGCGTGTGCGACATATACATATACATTCTCCTCTGTGCGCGAGCACGGAGGGCGGCGGCACGTTAACATTTTTTCTTGTTTTTTTATTTATGTTATTTACATTTTTTTATTTTTACACTGCCTCTTTACATTTTTTAATCACTTTTAGCGCTATCACAAGGTACCTGGTTACTTCTTATGATCAAGCACTTTTTTGTGTGAAACGTGTTGACTGTACGTCCTTGTGCTGTTTGTCCCATCTTGGAGGAATAAAGGACTTTTATTGGACCGTATCAGCAGTGTGTGGCTACTTTTTCAGTTTTTCTTTGGTTCTTGGTTCATGGTTACTGCTATGATTTCAAAGTTCGACACAAGCCTTCCTTCTGTTTGTTTTAGAGGATGTGAGAGCCTAGTCACCTTTCTCTACATTTGGTGGACCTGTCCTACAGTGAATCGCTTTTGGGTAGAAGTAGACGTCTTCCACATCCTCTCCAGATTTTTTTCAATCTTGATACCTCCTGATTCATTTATAGCATTGCTAAATGTTCACCCGATGAATTTGCTTACTCCTATATGCAACACCAGCTGCTAAGCAAACCATAGCAAAGGGTTTGACATCTAACTCCCTTAATATAATCAAAACCAAAAATAGAGTCATCCAGGCCATATTTCATGCTAAAATTGAATCAGTCCTCCAGAACAGCGTCAGGAAGTACACATGCCTATGGCAGCCTAGGGTGACCCACTATTTGCCTTCACATTTTGACTATTCCTTGCTACTCCCTTGACAATCTCTCATACACTAAATCTAGGCTACTATCCACCATTTCCAGAGTCCGATTTCCACAGGCCCCCTGGTCCCCCCATACCCCATCTTCCTTGTTTCCTACCCTTATAACCGGGACCCTTGGGATTAATGCTATAGTGATCCTAATTGATCATCGGGTCTTTTTCTATGTTTGTTTACAATCCTTGCAATATACTTAGTTATCACTGGATGTTAACTGTTTGAGGTAGCCCTGCTCATCACCGACTTTTTCTGTCTAAACTTGCACTTTAGAGACAACTTGTTATTATTATTACTACACAGGATTTATATAGCGCTGACAGTTTGCACAACACTTTACAGGGTGAGGGCAGACAGTACAGTTACAATATAATTCAATACAGGAGGGATCAGAGGGCCCTGTTCATTAGAGCGGTGTTTCTCAACTCCAGTCCTCAAGGCACACCAACGTGTCATGTTTTCGGGATTTCCCTCTTATAAAACAGCTGTGGTAATTACTTAGGCAGTGAAACTGATCAAATCACCTGTGCAAAATAATGGAAATCCTGAAAACATGACCTGTTGGTGTGCCTTGAGGACTGGAGTTGAGAAACACTGCATTAGAGTTTACAGTCTAAATAGATTGCTTAATCTTCTAATGTCCACTTACCCTTGTTTTGAGTTAATGTTACTCTATTTACCAAGGTCATTTTGTTATGGCCTTTTGTATGCTAGGTGACCCTTATCTTTAATGAAATAATAAAAATAGTGAACAAGAAATATCCTAGAATTCGACTTTAAGGCCTCATACACAAGGACGTTTTTTTTGACGCCGGTGTTTTTTGGCGTTTTTTGGACCTCTCCATGTTAGTCAATAGCCACATAAAAACGCTGACGTTTTTTAGCTGTAGAGGGCATCGGCGTTAGTAAGCTGAAACTAGAACCCACGGCCAGCACGTTCTGAGACTGTAACGTTTTGGTGTTTTTTTGACGCTGACGCCGCAAAACGCTTACTAACGCCCACTAACGCTATACTGGCGTTAACCGGTGTTTTTGACGCTGACGTTTTTAGGTTGAATAATAGCAGAGGATTTTTTTTAAAAAAAAAAAGCCTATTGACGCCGAAGCTCACTAATGCTCACTAACGCAATGCAAAACGCAGAAAAAAAACACAGATTTTTCCCTGACGTCGGACCCGACATTTTGCTTATTTTTAAAACGTATGGCTGTGTGTATGAGGCCTAAGTCTTAAAGCGGTTGTCTAACCTGTGAAGAAGGAAAAAAACCTGCAAGACAATAGCATAATGAGCTAGTATACGTCGCATACTAGCTCATTATGAAATACTCTCCTTGAAACGAAGATCCGACCGGCTGCTCAGTACCCTCTGAGGGAGCTGACATCTTCCCCTTAGATCTTGCTTAAAGCATCTGCTCCCCATTCACGCCTGAGACCTTGTAACACTAATGAGTCACATGACACCGGGAGGTAAAATGGCTAATTGGGCCCAATTTGTACATTTTCACTTAGGGGTGTACTCGCTTTTGTTGCTAGCGGTTTAGACATTAATGGTTGTGTGTTGAGTTATTTTGAGGGGACAGCAAATTTACACTGTTATACAAGCTGCAAACTCACTACATTACATTGTAGCAAAGTGTCATTTCTTCAGTGTTGTCACATGAAAATATATAATAAAATATTTACAAAAATGTGAGGGGTGTACTCGCTTTTATGAGATACTGTTTATATATACACATTCTGCATTCAGTGTAGACTATATATACAGTGCGTTTGGCGGTGTACAGTATATAATCCACTTTAGGCAGTGTATTTATATATATATATATATATATATATATATACTGTATATATTTACATATACACAGCCTAGTGTATATATATATGTATATATATATATATATATATATATATGTATATATATAGTCTGCATTCACTGTAGACTATATATACAGTGCATCTGTGGTGTACAGTACATAATCCACTTCAATGTATTAATATATATATATACAGCCTAGTATATTTTTATATATACATACATATATACTCTGCATTCAGTGGAGACTATATATACAGTGCATTCCGCGGTGTACAGTATATAATCCGCTTCAGGCGGTGTATTAATATTGTGACGTTATGCAAGATAGTGGATGGGCGATATCTGTTGCCTCTCATGCGTTCACTTGGAGTGGATTAGAAAAAGTCCGACCAAGGTTTTGCCAGCCATTGTGGCAGAGCTGGTTCCGTCCCAGAGTTTCTGGTCCACCCAGATCCCCCTTCAGCTGCTTTAAATGACCAAGAAGAGAACTCAGTGTTGCTCTGGCCTGGGACTCAGTATCACTACACTGAGAGAGCTACACCTTTGGAGTTGGTTGCTCTAAGGACTCAAAGAGAAAAGGTTTGTGTTTGTTTTGTTTGGAGGTGTCTGGGACAAGCCCGATACTATATAGAGGGGTATCCTGCTCTGTAATGGTTTAGCTCCAGGCGGCAAGTAACTATTTTGGCTATTTTGTTTGTTTTATTACTTGCAACCGTTTATCAATAAAACTGGCAACCCGCCAGTCTTTTAAGAAAGTTTGCCATCAATCTGCCTTTTTCCCAGAAAAGGTGATCCCCACGAGCTAATCTCCCACACGTGGTCAATGTTCCACAATGGAGGAAATGATGAAGGTCCTGCTACAAGCCACTGCAGCTCAGTGGGAAACCAACCAACAGGTGAGCCCCAAAAGGCCTATTTGACTTGGAACCTGATAACGCCCAGGACTATGAGTCTCCTGCCACCCCGCTCCCAAATGTTTGACTTGATCCATCTCACAAGGAAGTGGTTACAGCTAGAAACTTTGCCAGGCCCTCAGATCGTGGAGCATGTGGTCATGGAACGGTATCTGCATGCGCAAACCAAATGGTGGACCTCGAGGAGAGATACAGTGCTGCTGAGGACTTATACCCATCTGTGCCCCACTCCAATGTATCTAGGGGTGAAAGATATCCTGGCTCACCCGGTAAGACTGTTTCAGGGTTCAAAGGCATGGGGAAGGTTGATAAGACTACTACAGCTAAAGAGACAATGGGCTCTAGACCTGGAGACTGGCCAAAGAAGCCAGGAAGGTCTTGGGGGCCCTTGAGAGGACTGGGTATAGAACCCATACAGTGCTACTGCATTAGGACATATTGCTGGCAACTGTCCCCTAAATGATGAACCAATGCAGTGTGATAATGCTTATATGAAAAGCCGCATATCTCTTTTTGCACAGGTGACATATACTGCAGCATGTCAGGGTCGCATGCAAAAGCAAATGTGTGTGATTTCTGTTGATGGGAAGCCAGTCATTGCACTGCTTGATTCGGGTAGTGTTGTGACTTTAGTCAACAGCAGTCGTGTAAATCCTGAAAAATGACACCCAAGCATCATTGAGGTCATTTGCATCCATGGGGACACTCGGGACTATCAGACTGCGGTGGTTGAGATTGACATCCCTTGGGGCAGTGTGACACATTCACTAGGGATGGTACCTTCCCTGCTTCATGAGGTCCTGGTGGGGAGGGACTTTCCCAATTTTTGGAGGCTATGGGAAGGCCCAGAGAATCTGGAGGATGGAGCCCGCTTGCTGGAGAAGCACGGGAGCTCTCACCAGACGCTTTTTGTCAAATGGAAGAGGAGACGGTTGGCAGGATTGAGGCTGGTGGAGACCTGCTTCCTTTCCTGTAATGGCTGGGGAGCCGGAGGAGCTGGAAGACAGCTGGAGGTTAATGAACCAGAGAACATCTCTGACTCTAATAGCGAGAGTGGACAGAATGTGACCCCAGACTTAGAGGTCAGGAGGGAGGATTTTTGTACAGTGCAAGTACGAGATGCCACCCTCATTAGAGCCAGATAGAACGTTAAGATGATGGATGGAGAACCTGTGGATCCTAATTGGGGGGGGGGGTGTCTTTCCCCTACATGGCTTTTAAAAACAATCTGCTGTATCAGGTGGTAAAACACAGTCAGGATGACGTAGAACAGCTGGTGGTTCCCAAACCCTTCCGCAGGATGGTGCTAGACATGGCCCATGGTCATATAATGGGGGGACATCTGAGTATGGAGAAGATCAGTTAGAGGATAACCAAGAGATTCTTCTGGCCCGGGCTGTATGCAGATGTCAGAGAGTACTGTGAGTCATGCCCCGAGTGTCAAATGTCTGCACCGTCACCCCATTTTCGCAGTCCGCTTGTTCCCCTACCCATAATCAAAGTGCCTGGCATGGATCTGGTGGGGCCAGTAGCAAAGTCTGCCTGGGTCCACCAACACATTCTGCTAATACTGGACTACGTGGCGCTCTATCCTGAAGCCATACCCTTGTGGAATACCTCCGGTAATATTATCGCCAAGGAATTGGTCCAGGTGTTTAGTCGCTTCGGGATCCCAAAAGAGATCTTAATGGACCAAGGCACCCCGTTTATGTCCAGGGTTACTAAGGAACTGTGCAAGTTGTACAAAATCTTCCATCTCTATAACTCTGTCTACCACCCCCAAAAGGTTTGACTCGTGGAGAGATTTAATAAAACCCTCGAAAGTATGTTGGAAAAGGTGGTTGACAAAGATGGGAGAAATTGTGATTTTTTGCTAAACTATCTCATGTTTGCCATACGAGAGGTTCAGGCAGGCGTCTACGGGTTATTCCCCATTTGAGCTCTTGTATGGTAGACATTCCAGGGGGCTGTTAGAGCGTCATAGAGCATATATCCTTGATGTAGTATTGAATTGCAGCTGTCCTACCCCTTGTACGGGAACATATGGAGCAAACCCAGGATGCCCAGAGGAGGTTTTATAATCCGGGTGCCAAGACCTGAACTTTCAACCCGGGGATAGAGTGCTAGTGCTAGTCCCCACTGTGGAAAGTAAATTTCTGGTCAAGTGGCAGGGTCCCTTTGAAGTTAGGGAAAGAGTAGGGGAGGTAACCTACAACGTTTACCAGCCAGGGAAGAGAAAACAGGAGCAAATTTACCATGTTAATCTCTTAAAACTGTGGAAGGACAGAGTTTACTGACCGTCTCCCCTCCTCAAAAGGACAGGGTACCAATGACCCCTGACGTCCCCATAACCTTGCCCGTAATGCAACAAAATGACGTTAAAGAATCTTTGAGTAAAAATAGAGACTTTTTCTCCCCTTTACCCGGACTGACCTCAGTGATCCAGCCTGACATAATCACGGAAGCAGGTGTTCGCATAAATGTGAAACCCTATAGAATCCTTGAGTCTAGGCGCAAGGCAGTGGCAAAAGAAATCAAGACCATGTTAGAAGAGTCCCACAGTGACTGGTCGAGCCCCATAGTGCTGGTCCTGAAGCCCAATAGCACTATCAGGTTCTGTAATGACTTTAGAAAGTTAAATAGTGTGTCCAAGTTTGATGCATACACTATGCCTCATGTTGATGAACTTATAGACTGATTGGGAGGTGCCCAGTACATAACAACCCTAGACCTAACTAACGGCTATTGGCAGATACCCCTAGCAGAGACAGCATAGGAGAAGACTGCCTTTTCTACCACTGAAGGGTCGTTTCAATACAAGCGGCTGACATTTGGGTTACAGTATCTCACAAAAGTGAGTACACTCCTCACATTTTTGTAAATATTTTATTGTATCTTTTCATGTGACAACACTGAAGAAATGACACTTTGCTACAATGTAAAGTAGTGAGTGTACATCTTGTATAACAGTGTAAATTTGCTGTCCCCTCAAAATAACACAACACACAGCCATTAATGTCTAAACCGCTGGCAACAAAAGTGAGTACACCCCTAAGTGAAAATGTCCAAATTGGGCCCACTTAGCCATTTTCCTCCCCGGTGTCATGTGACTCATTAGTGTTACAAAGTCTCAGGTGTGAATGTGGAGCAAGTGTATTAAATTTGGTGTTATCACTCTCACTCTCTCATACTGGTCACTGGAAGTTCAACATGGTACCTCATGGCAAAGAACTCTCTACGGATCTGAAAAAAAGAATTGTTGCTCTACATAAATTTGGCCTAGGCTATAAGAAGATTGTCAACACCCTGAAACTGAGCTGCAGCACGGTGGCCAAGACCATTCAGCAGTTTAACAGGACAGGTTCCACTCAGAACAGGCCTCGCCATGGTCGACCAAAGAAGTTGAGTGCACATGCTCAACATCATATCCAGAGGTTGTCTTTGAGAAATAGACATATAAGTGCCGCCAGCATTGCTGCAGAGGGTGAAGGGGTGGGGAGTCAGCCTGTCAGTGCTCAGATCATATGCTGCACACTGGATCAAATTGGTCTGCATGGCTGTCGTACTAGAAGGAAGCCTCTCCTAAAGATGATGCACAGGAAAGCCTGCAAAAAGTTTGCTGAAGACAACCAGACTAAGGACATGGGTTACTGGAACCATGTCCTGTGGTCTGATGAGACCAAGATAAACTTATTTGGTTCAGATGGTATCAAGCGTGTGTGTCGACAAACAGGTGAGGAGTAGTCTTGCCTACGGTCAAGCATGGTGGTGGGAGTGTCATGGTCTGGGGCTGCATGAGTGATACCGGTACTGGGGAGCTACAGTTCAATGAGGGAACCATGAATGCCAACATGTACAATGACATACTGAATGTTAGGAAAGTGGCCGTTCCAGCTGCCTGTGCGTATTGCGCGTGCCTGTGCTTTTAATAATACCGTCCATTTGGTAACTAAACAGTCTGCATTTCTGGCCAACTACGGCTTCCACCCAACCTTTATGTTGAACCACAGCCTCGAAAGTGCAGTACCCGCAGTACAGGAAATGACCAAGTTCTGGGAAAAAAACAGCGAACTTCTCCAGGAAACCATGGCCCGGACCCAGGAGCACAACAGAAAAGGTGTTTGATAAAGGAAGTTGGGGAGAGTTGGACTTACGGCCTGGGGAAAGAGTCTTGCTTGCCACAAAGAATCTTAAACTAGCCTGCCCCTGCAAGAAGTTAGGAGCCAGGTTTATTGGACCCTTAGCAGTGAAAAGTAAGATCAACAGGGTGGTATATGAGCTGGAGCTTCCACCCTCTTTGTGTGTGCACCCAGTGTTTCACGTGCCACTGCTGGAAACCTTGATTCCAAATCCTTTTCCAGGGTGGAAGACTAGCCCGCCAAGAGGAATTTGAATTGGAATCCACCCTGGACTGCAGGAAGAGGGGTAACAACATCCACTATTTGGTGAAATGGAAGGGTTACGGCCCCGAAGAGAACTCCTGGGAGCCCGAAGTCAACATCCACGCGGATTAACTTATCTGATCTTTCAAGGAGAACAACCCTGCTAAGCTTGCCCGGCTGGGCATCTGGAGACTGCCCCTTGGTGGGGGCAATGTTAGGAAAGTGGCCGTTCCAGCTGCCTGTGCGCGTTTGAGCTCACCCGTGTGTGTTTGCGCGCCAATGCCGCCAAAATGGTCTATTTAGCCAGACAGCAACCTGTCCGTTCTGTGGCGTTTGTGCGAGTTCCTGAGCTGATTTGATTACCTGATACCTGTTCCTGTGACCCGGCTTATCTTGACCCTGATCTGATCTCTGCCTGCACCGACCTCGGCTTCCACGACCAACCGCTCGTTAACGAACTCTGCTTGTGCCCGACTATTCTCCTGCCTGCTCCCTTGTACTGCACTGCCAGCCCATTGCCGACCCAGCCTGTTCCACCACTCTACAACTAGCACGAGACCGGAGGATCTACCTCAGTTGTCACTGGTGACCAGTTCAACCCTCGTGCCATCCTCACTCCCGAACCTCCTGTTTTCTCTACCAGGGGTTTGCGAATCAGGCTCACAAGAGAGGTTACCCCTGCATAAGCCAGACTCCATCACCAGGTACATGACAGTAACGGACAGCCATGCCTGAGTCTGCGCAGGGGTCCTCTCCCATGAATGAACTTTGCTCTCACCTGACCGGTCTGACTCAGGCCATCAAGTCCCTGCAGGAAGACTACCACCGACTAGAGGGACGGATCCGGGAGTTTACTTCAGCCCCCGGGGCTGGTCAATCTGCAGCCTGCACCATAGTGGCTATGCCCTCGGAACCTAAGGTGCCCCTACCGAAGTTCCGAGCCTTCCGTATCTCCTGTGAACTATATTTCACTCTCCAACCCAGCACCTTTTCCTTGGAGACCACAAAGGTGGGTCTAGTGATGTCCCTGTCTTGGGCACACCGCCTGTTGGAACAGAGGGCCCAGGAAGTCTCTGACCAGACCTTGTTCCTTCAAGCTATGGCCCGTCTCTACAAGGACCCGCTTCAGGCCGCCACTGCAGAAGCTGCATGCCACATGCGCCAGCAGGGCTGTCACATGTAGCTGAGTTCAGGCGCTGGAGTGCTGACATGGCGTGGAATGACGCAGCGCTCCACCATCAGTTCCGCTTGGTCCTCTCTGATCCACTAAAAATGAACTCGCTCGCTGGAAGTACCCCAGACCCTGTACACATTAATCAACTTCTCTATCCAGATTGACAGGTGTTTCAGAGAACGCAGAGCCGAGAAGTCTGCAGGGTCCCCACAACTCACCTAGAGGCAACCCCGAGTACCCAGATACCCCAGTCCAGTTCCTTTGGCTTCCATGGTCTCATCAGCAGCCACAGACCAGCCCAAACCCAGGAAATTGGGCCTTCCCTGCCCTTCTCTCACTCCGGAGGAACGGCAATATCGCCAGAGCAACAACCTGTGCCTCTACTGTGGAGAACCGGGACACGTGGTGAGAAATTGCCCGGCCAAGCTTGCTAAGCGTCCACCACCCATCAGTGGAAATGTACCACTCTCACCAACTACTTCTTCCCACCTTACTCTCCTGCTCTCTTTACAGCTCCCCGGCAGCAATAATCTGACCACTGCCATCATTGACTTGGGCGCTTGCAGTGGGTTTATCGACCAATCCTTTGTGGCCAAAACCCCATGGAATTGTTGTACACTTTGCAGATGGCACAACTATCAAATCAGGCGTGGTGACACACAAAACCATTCCTCTGCCTGCTATAACCCCTGATAGTCACCAGGAGCTCCTCCTTTTGGATGTCATCACTTCCCCTCTGTTTCCAATCATTCCTGGCATACCCTGGCTGCAGGCCAATAGCCCCTGCATCAACTGGGCAACGGGCGAAACAAAGTTCCAGTCACCCTACTGTCATCAGCACTGTTTTCTGGAGACTAAGGAATTGGTCCTTACCTTACTCAGCCTGGGTACAGACTCCGATCCCGATGTCTGCCAGTTGGTGCCTTCTGTTTACCACACCTACCTCGATGCGTTTAGCAAAAAAGGGGCCGAACAATTGCCTGCCCATAGGGCCTATGACTGCCCTATCGAGCTCCTTCCTGGAGCCGAGGTTCCCTTTGGAAGGATCTTCCACCTGACGGAACTGGAAGTGGCAGCCCTCAAGGCTTATATAGATGAAAACCTGCAGAAAGGTTTCATCCGACCCTCAACGTCTCCCACAGGAGCGGGGATATTCTTTGTAGAAAAGAAAGATCATACTTTGAGGCCCTGTTATGGACTACAGAGAATTGATTAAAATAACTGTAAAGAACCGCTATTCTCTACCCCTGGTTCCAGAGCTGTTCCAGAGGCTAGGGGCGGCAACAGTGTTCACCAATCTGGACCTCCATGGAGCATATAATCTTGTCCGCATCCAGGAGGGCGATGAATGGAAAACCACCTTCCGAACACGGTTCGGACACTTCGAATATTTAGTGATGCCCTTCAGGCTCTGCAACGCCCTGGCCACATTCCAGAACTTTGTGAACGATGTATTCAAGGACTACCTGGATCTATTCGTCATTGTCTACCTAGACGACATACCGATCTTTTCCCCTACCTTGGAAGAACACCTCAGGCATGTGGCAAGTGTCCTGAGCCAGCTTCAGCAGCACGGGCTTTATGCCAAGGCAGAGAAGTGTCACTTTGAACATTCAAGTATCCCCTTCCTGGGGCTTATTATCTCAGTCACTGGCATCAGTATGGACCCTCAGAAGGTCGCGGCTATCCTAGACTGGCCGGCCCCCACGGTCAAGAAGGGAGTCCAGCGGTTCATTGGCTTCACCAATTTTTACAGATAATTTATAAAGGGGTTCCCAGCTATTATTACCCCAATTACTCAGCTGACCAAGCTGAACACACGGTTCGTGTGGACTGAGGAAGCCCAGGAAGCTTTTGTGACTTTCAAAAGACTCTTTACCTCGGCACCCATCTTTAGGCACCCTGACCCCGTCTTGCCATTTGTCCTGGAGGTGGATGCCTCTGAAATTGCTGTGGGGGCCGTTCTATCTCAAAGGCATGGAGCTAAGGCTGCCCTACATCCTGTGGCGTTCTTCTCCCACAAGCTAACCATTCCTGAGAGGAACTATGATGTGGGAGATAGAGAGCTTCTGGCAATTAAAGCCACCTTGGAAGAGTGGCGCTATCTGTTAGAGGGAGCCAGGCAACCCATTTTGATCTTTACAGATCACAAAAATTTAGAATACCTTCAGGCAGCTAAAAGACTGAGACCTCGCCAAGCCCGATGGACACTTTTCTTCTCACGTTTCCTCTTCCACGTCACCTACAAGCCTGGGTCGAAGAACGTCAAACCTGATGCCCTATCTAGGATGTTCTGTAAACCTGGTGAGCCTGCGACCCCTGATACAGATCTTACATCCTGGGAATTTTCTACTGACTCAAGGGGACCTGCTGTTCCAAATCAGACAGTCCTTAGCCAAGACCCCCAGTCCTGCAGACCCCAACCTGCTAACCAGAGATGGCCTACTGTGGCATGACAACAAGCTCTTTATTCCGGAGGACCAGCGCCTATCAGTCTTGGCATCCTGTCATGATCACAAGCTGGCGGGACACTTTGGTGCTCGCAAAACAACCGAACTGCTCCTACGATCATTCTGGTGACCATGAGCAGACGAGGACTATAGAAAATACATCAGCTCATGCCCTATCTGTGTTCAGAACAAGAGCAGTAAGGCCAAAGCCTGGGGCTTACTGAAGCTACTTCCTGTGCCCGAGAGGGCTTGGTCCATGATCTCGATGGATTTTATTGTTGAACTGCCACCATCCCAGGGTTACTCCACAAACTTCGTGGTAGTAGACCGTCTAAAGAAGATGGCCCACTTCCTTCCCATGAAGGGTACCCCGTCAGCCACTGAAATGGCAGAGATATTTATCTGGGAGATAGTGAAGCTCCATGGACTCCCAACCAGCATCGTCTCCGACCGCGGAGTTCAGTTCACCTCCAGGTTCTGGAAAGCTCTATGCTCCGCACTTGACATTGAATTGGCATATTCTTCAGACTACCACCCACAGACAAATGGTCAGACAGAGAGGACCAATCAGACACTCAAACAATATCTCCGCTGCTTCTCGTCATTTTCACAAGATGACTGGGCCTCTGCTGCCATTAGCCGAGTTTGCTTTTAATAATACCGTCCATTCGGCAACAAAACAATCCCCATTTCTGACCAACTACGGCTTCCACCCAACCTTTATGTTGAACCACAGCCTCGAATGTGCAGTACCCACAGCACAGGAAATGACCAAGTTCTGGGAAGAAAACAGCTAACTTCTCCAGGAAACCATGGCCCGGACCCAGGAGCATAACAAAGAGGTGTTTGATAAAGGGAGACGGGGAGAGTTGTACTTATGGCCTGGGGAAAGAGTCTGGCTTGCCACAAAGAATCTGAAACTAGCCTGCCCCCTCCAAGAAGTTGGGACCCAGGTTTATTGGACCCTTCCCAGTGAAAAGGAAGATCAACAGGGTGGCCTATGAGCTGGAGCTTCCACCCGCTTTGCGTGTGCACCCAGTGTTTTACGTGTCACTGTTGAAAACCATGATTCCAAATCCTTTTCCCGGGCGGAAGACTAGCCCGCCAGGTCCAATCCTGGTAGACGGCGAAGAGGAATTTGAATTGGAATCCATTCTGGACTGCAGGTAGAGGGGTAACAACATCCACTATTTGGTGAAATGGAAGGGTTACGGCCCCGAAGAGAACTCCTGGGAGCCTGAAGCCAAAATCCACGTGGATGAACTTATCCGATCTTTCAAGAACAACCCTGCTAAGCTTGCCCGGCTGGGCATCTGGAGGCTGCCCCTTGGGGGGGGGCAATATTAGGAAAGTGGCCGTTCCAGCTGCCTGTGCGCATTGCAGGCGCCTGTGCGCATTCGGCCTATTTAGCCAGACGGCACCCTGCAGCGGATGCTGTCCGTTCTACAGCGTTTGTGCGATTTCCTTAAATGATAAGGCTTACCTGTAGGTGCCCTGCATATTTCCTAAACCTGTATGGTTCAGGAGATATGCAGTGTATTTGCTGTGCCGACATCACGTCGGCACATGCGCAGTGAAGAAACGGCCTCCGTGCCGTACCTCCACTGTGACAGTGCCGTGACTGGTGGCTCCCGCGGCCAGTCACAGAGCCGGAGATCGCGGCCCCAGAAGGAAGAGGGGCTGAAGATGGACGCTGCCAGCACAGGGGACAGTGCTGGACATCTCAGGCTTCGTTTGCAGGTAAGTGACACATAATAGGCTACTATGCGATGCATAGTAGCCCATTATGCTTCTACATTACAGGGGCATGTAGAGGAAAGTAAACCCCATCTGGGTTTACTTCCTCTTTAAAATTAGCACTTTTGATTTTACATGTTTGTGTCCCATTGACTTTAATAGGGTTCGCGCGCTCTCATGAACTTATTGCTTGTTCGCGGTGTTCTGGGGCGAACTGAACCGGGGGGTGTCTGGCCCATCCCTAGTTATTGCCCTTTCGTATCACTTGGCCCTCCCCACTAGATTGTAAGCTCTAACGAGCAGGGCCCTCTGATTCCTCCTGTATTGAATTGTATTGTAATTGTACTGTCTGCCCTAATGCTGTAAAGCGCTGCGCAAACTGTCAGTGCTATATAAATCCTGTATGATAATAATAATAATAATAATGGTTCCCTCGATGAACTGTAGCTCCCCACTGCCGGCACCACTCATGCAACCCTAGACCATGACACTCCCACCACCATGCTTCACTGTAGGCAAGACAAACTTGTCTTTGTACTCCTCACCTGCTTGCCGCCACACACTCTTGACACCATCTGAACCAAATAAGTTTTTCTTGGTCTCATCAGACCACAGGATATGGTTTCAATAATCCATGTCATTAGTTTGCTTGTCTTCAGAAAACTGTTTGTGGGCTTTCTTGTGCACCATCTTTAGAAGAGGTTTACTTCTGGGACGACAGCCATGGAGACCAATTTGATGCAGTGTGAGGCAAATGGTCTGAGCACTGACAGGCTGACCCCCCACCCCTTCAACATCTGCAGCAATGCTGGCAGCAATCATACGCCTCTTTCCCAAAGACAACCTCTGGATATGACGCTGAGCACGTGCACTCAACTTCTTTGGTTGACCATGGCGAAGCCTGTTTTGAGTGGAACCTGTTCAATTAAAGTGCTGTATGGTCTCTTGGCCACCATGCTGCAGCTCAATTTCAGGGTCTTGGCAATCTTTTTATAGCCTAGGCCATCTTTATGTAGAGCAACAATTCTTTTTTTCAGATCCTCAGAGAGTTCTTTGCCATAAGGTGCAATGTTGAACTTCCAGTGACCAGTATGAGAGAGTGAGAGTGATAACACCAAATTTAACACACCTGCTCCCCATTCACACCTGAGACCTTATAAGAACGAACGAGTCACATGACACCGGGGAGGGAAAATGGCTAATTGGGCCCCATTTGGACATTTTCACTTAAGGGTGTACTCCCTAAGTAACTTAGGGGGGTTATTTTCACTTAGGGGAGTTATTTTGAGGGGGACAGCAAATTTACACTGTTATACAAGCTATACACTCACTAATTTAGATTGTAGCAAAGTGTTATTTCTTCAGAGTTGTCACATGAAAAGATATAATAAAATATTTACAAAAATGTGAGGGGTGTACTCACTCTTGTGAGATACTGTATATGTATATGCAGTATATATATATATATATATATATATATACTATATCACCAAAAGTATTGGGACGCTTACATGAACTTTAATGGCATTCCAGCCTTAGTCCGTAGGGTTCAGTTTTAAGCTGGCCTACCCTTTCCTGCTATAACAGCTTCAAATCTTCTGGGAAGGCTTTCTACAAGGTTTAGGCATGTGTCTATAGGAATGTTTGACCATTCTTCCAGAAACACATTTGTGAGTTCAGGCACTGATGTTGGGCGAGTCTCCACTCAATTCATCCCAAAGGTGTTCTATTGGGTTGAGGCCAGGACTCTGTGCAGGCCAGTCAATGTCCTCCACCCCAAACTTGCTCATCCATGTCTTTATGGACCTTGCTTTGTGCACTGGTGCGCAGTCATGCTGGAACAGGAAGGTGCCATCCCCAAACTGTTCCCACAAAGTTGAGAGCATGAAACTGTCCAAGATGTCTTAGTATGCTGATGTCTTCAGCTTTCCTTTCACTGGAACTAAGGGGCCAAGCCCAACCCCTGAAAATTCCTCCTCCACCAAATGATTTGGATCAGTGCACAAAGCAAGGTCCATAAAGACATGGATGAGCGAGTTTGGGGTGGAGGAACTTGACTGGCCTGCACAGATTCCTGAACTCAAGAACACCTTTGGGATAAATTAGAGCGGAGACTGCCAGCCAAGCCTTCTCGTCCAACATCAGTGCCTGACCTCACAAATGTGCTTCTGGAACAATGGTCAAACATTCCCATAGACACACTCCTAATCCCCGTGGACAGCCTTCCCATAAGATTTGAAGCTGTTATAGCTGCAAAGGGTGGGCCAACTCAATATTGAACCCTACGGACCAAGACTGGGATGCCATTAAAGTTCATGTGCGTGCAAAGGCAGACACCCCAATACTTTTGGTAGTGTATATCTTTTGTCACCTGGTGCCTAATCTGTATAGTCCATTTCTTCATACCACAAATTGGGCACCCCACTATGATGATGCAATGGACACTACTTCCCTAATGTTTCTATGCATCCTCCTAGATTGTAAGCTCTAAAGAGCAGGCCCTTTGATTCCTCCTGTATTGAATTGTTTTGTAATTGTACTCTCTGCTCTCATGTTGTAAAGCGATGTGCAAACTGTTGGCGCTATATAAATCCTGTATAATAATAATATTAATACTTGCACTGGAATGAATTGCCAAATCAGCCCTGGGAAAATCCTATGCCTTTTTTTTTAGGTTTGTGTTTGATTCATAAATCATGTGCTTTTAGGCCCCTGAATTGGTTTGGAAACTGATACATAGTAGAATTAATATTCTTTTAGCATTCGCCTACATTTGTCAATTCACATTGCTGCTTTTTTCCCAGTCCACTGCAGTATGGATTAATAGGGGAAGATCTCCTGTCCTGGAAACTAATTCCCATTTTTTTTATAATCTTGAATACAGCTTAAAATAGGTTGTGTGGGTATCACTTCTGTATTGTTCAACGTGCTTTGAAGAACAGTATGCACTTTTATGAGTTACTAGTAATATTTCTGAGGATTAACACTGCCCTCTGGAGTGTAAAGTGCTAAAGACAACTAGATATAAAATGAATCTTGTTCAGTATACCAAGATAACACAAATCAAATGATTTCATATTCAGGAAACGTAAAAGTAGTCAATGGCACGACAAGGCAATCAGAAAATCTGATTGCTGCTATTTCATTATATAGTGGCATAATCATTAAAGTCCAAACGTGGTTAATTTTTAAAACATCAGAACAAGGGATCATACTTGCATTCAAGTGTCTCTTGTTCTGCTGGCTAGTGTTTTAGTTGAAATCTGAAGTCCACTGCTCCTACCTTACCCCTCGCAGCTGTAATCTTCTGGTGCTGCAGGGGTAATATGATTAGCTGGACCTGTCATAGGTACTCATCAAGAGTTCTGATTATGCCTGCCTTTTCTGCCTCCCCCCATTCTTAGAAGATGAGTGGACGAACGAAAGATTTGCCTTGTTAATTCATAGATCACTTTTCACTAATGAAACTTATAGCACAACTTCTATGAATGGAGGAGGTGGACAAAAAGGTAGGGCATAGTTGACTAGTACAACCAGTTGTATTAAAGTGATTGTAAAGTCTTGTTTTTTTTTGTTTTTTTCAAATAACAAACATGTTATACTTGCCTGCTCTGTGCAATGGTTTTGCACAGGGCAGCTCAGATCCTCTTCTTCTTGGGTCCCTCTTCGCTGCTCCTGGCCCCTCCCTCCTGTCGAGTGCCCCCACAGCAAGCAGCTTGCTATGAGGCACCCGAGCCGAGCTGCAGCTCTGTGTGTCCATTGAGATACAGAGCTGCTGTTTGGCCCGCCCCCTCTCTCTCCTGATTGGCCAACTGACTTTGATTGCCAGCCGTGGGAGCCAATGGCGCCGCTGCTGTGTTCCAGCCAATCAGGAGGGAGACTCCAGGACGGCGAGAGATTCACGGACATCGCTGGACAGAAATGGGGGGAGAAGAGGATTTTGAATTTCAATCAAGCGACCAGTCAGCAGCACCAAGAACATTTCACATTGAATGTAAGTACCATTTCTTGTGTTGTTTAAAAAAAAAAACAAACAAAAAAAACCTAAGCCTAGGCTTTAAGGTTTACATTACTTGAGCATGTTTATAAGCACATACATCTAATGCCAGCCAATGGCAGCCCATCCACTAGGGACGCATGCGTCCAACCTCCTGATCTACATGCAAGGCGCCGGACGCATAGATTCCAATGGGTGGGTTTTCTCTTTTGAAGCAAGTGATTAGAGCCAGAGGCTCTAAGAGGCTTCAAAAAAGGGTGAGCTCGGGCAGCAGAGCACTGCGCTCTGAGCCCACTCAGTTGTGTGACAATAGCGAATTAATATTTGCTATTATCATATTGATTATCCTCCCGGCCAATCAGGAAGCAGGTCCTGAGACCCATTTCCCCGATTGGGTGAAAGGAGAAGCAATCCCATTGTCCTAGGAGGAGGAGGAGGGAGGAGACACACGGCCGCCATGATGCAGTCAGTGCTCTCCCGGAACACATGGCTCTCAGCCCCGCCACCTCCTCCTCCTCTCTATCAGAGCCATCAAATCAGCACTGCTCTGGGGGGACGATCTTGGAGGCCGTGGCCGGACACCTGCTCCCGCTATCACCCATTGGGGATGGGGGGACCCAGAGGCAGAGCCAGCCAGCAGACTACCGCAGAGGAGAAGCGAGTGAGCCATGTACACTAAGTGAGCCAGCGATGGGGGGAGGCGGGCATGGTCAGGTCCGTCTGTGGCCCCATTCAATGGAGCACCAGCCTCCACTGGTGCCAGCCTTATCTCAAGAAAACAACATATGGACATTGAACTCCAATCCCCAATCAGATTGGTTATGAATTCCATGTCAAGCAGTGGAGTTGGGCCCAACACCCCCCTCGGTTTGGTTTGTGCCGGTACTCTCAAACATTGCAAAAGTTTGGACTCAAACTGCGAACCCTGTTAAAGTCTATGGGACCCCAACTTGAAAAATCAAAATTGCTCATTTTGAAGGCTTATATGCAAGTTATTGGCTATAAAAAGGGTATGGGGGCCCAGGTACTCCACGGGGGACATGAATCAATGCAAAAATGTTTTTTTTTAAAAGATTGTTTTTAATGGAGCAGCGATTTTAATGATGCTTAAAGTGAAACAATACAAACGAAAAATTCCTTTTGATATAGTGCCTGGGGGGTCCCCTTAGTCTGCCTGTAAAGTGGGGCATCTGTACCGTGTATAGAACCTGCTGCAGCAAAACTGACATTTATAAAGAAAAAAATGACATTTAAATTGATTTTCCCTGCAGGTTTTATTTACTTTGTAAACAATGGATTGGGGAGCCAGTCTGTATGATGAGGCCATCATTTAGGGCACTCAGAACAAGATTAGAGATTTTTTTGGATAAATTCTGGTGTCACATTGGCAGACTTTGGATGGAAATAACACATTTTTGCACCACAGTGAGCAAGCCTTATGTGAAGAAGAAGCCAAATTATAATACTCTCAGGCCAAGATAAACACATTTTTTTTAGATACAGGCGGTGCCCTAGTTACAAACATCCGACTTACAAATGACTCCTACTTACAAACGGAGGGAGACAACAGGAAGTGAGAGGAAATCTACCACTAGGAAGGGAAATTCCCTCCTGTAATTATGGGAAAAGGTGTCTGCACTGATGCTTTATTACCAAGGCTTGTTTTGAACCCAAAATGTTCATAATCTGTCATTGGGACAGAAAGTGAGGTGAAATCTTATGAACAGGAGCTCAGACAGCAAAATAAACATTGCATTACAGGGGTATTAACCCTTCCTTATGCTATCCAAAAAAAAGCTTAAAAATAGTTTTTTTGGCTGGAGCTACACTTAAAAAATGTACATGTTCCGACTTACAAACAAATTCGACTTAAGAACAAACCTACAGTTCTTATCTCGTTTGTTACCCAGGGACTGCCTGTAAAGTCCAATGTCTCTTTCACAGACTTTGGATAGAAGTAACAGATGCTGAAAAATTGGGCTTTGGGTGTTGGTGGTGCTATCACACCGTAACCCTAAAGCAGTACTCGTGAAAAAAAAATCTTTAATTTTCTTAACAAAACATACAAAAACAATGTCCAACAATAACCTCAAAAGAGAAGTTTCAATATAAATTTACAAAAATAATTTGGAAATTGCTTTATTCTCTCATCTTGCCATATTCTTCTTCCTCTTCTACTCCACATATACAATACATTATTACACCTTATTAGAAGTTGTCCAAGATGTCCAGATAATGCCCCATCATTATACTCTTCTGTAATGGCGAGAAGAGATTGATCGAACATCCCCTGGCTCGGTTCGTGCCAGAACTCTAGAACATTGTAAAAGTTCGGACCCGAACGATGAACCCCATTGAAGTCTATGGGACCCAAACTTGAAAAATCAAAAGTCCCCATTTCGAAGGCTTATATGCAAAGTATTGGCCATAAAAAGGGTATGGGAGCCTGGCTACTGCCCTGGGGGACATGTACCAATGCAAAAAAAAACTTTTAAAAAAGATAGTTTTAGAGGAGCAGTGATTTTATTGATGCCTAAAGTGAAACAATAAAAATGAAAAATTTCTTTAAATATAGTAACTGGAGGTTCCCCTTAGTTTGCCTGTAAAGTGGTACATCTGTACCGTGTAAAGAACCTTCTGCAGCAAAACTGACATTTATAATGGAAAAAAATGACATTTAACCACTTCAGCCCCGGAAGGTTTTTGCGATATGGCACTGTGCTATTTTAGCTGACATTTGCGTGGTCATGTGTACCCAAATAAAATTGATGTCCTTTTTTCCCCACAAATAGAGCTTTCTTTTAGTGGTATTTAATCACCTCTGTGGTTTTTATTTTTTGGGCTATAAACAAAGAAAGATCGTGAATTTTGAAAAAAAAACCCCTATTTTTTATTTTCTGCTATAAAACATACCCAATAAAAAAAAAATTTAAAAAATTAATTTCTTCATCAATTTAGGCCAATATGTATTCTGCTACATATTTTTGATAAAAAAACCCCCAATAAGCGTATATTGATTGGTTTGCGCAAAAGTTATAGCGTCTAAAACAAAGGGGATAGATTTATGGCATTTTTATTTTTATTTTTTTTAACATTTAATGGTGGCGATCAGTAATTTTTAGTGGGACTGAAACATTGCGGCAGACAGATCAGACATCTAACTAACATTTTTGATGCTTTGGTTGCTGGGTGCTGCTGGCAGACATGTTGCAAGGACCTGTGACACCCTTTGCTATACCATCATCACTGTCAGTGGAGGTTCCTGAGAGGTCATGAGATATAACGGGGGTAGACATGAAAGGTGAGGAGTGAGGAGAAGAAGAATTGTGTCCCTTTTGTGGTGCTTTTCAGGTGCTCTTACCAATGGGCTGAGTGGTGGGAGGTTAAATGCCTTTGCAAGCATGTGGTACCCAAATGGCTATTGTTTTTGCCACGCTTGATCTACTTGCAGCAGAGATCGCAAATTGTAATAGTGCGAGCGGCTGCACCTGTGCTAAAAAGGCCCACACAGCTGAGCTGTGGGAAGTGGGTCGGACATAACAGCTCCACAATCTGATGGTATAGAGTGGCTGCTCTCTACTGTTCCATGATGGCTGCCTCTGTAGGACATCCTGCCTCGTTAGGGTTGTGCCTCACCCTCACTTATTCCCCCCCTGCTCTATCCAGCACCCAAGTTGAGTCAGTGACCTCATGATCATCACCCCTCCAACTTCATCATCACTGGAGCCAACTTGGCAATACGCTGCGGCTGGGGGAACATGACTGCCAATTTTGCTATTTACCAGTGTTCTCCCCTCTCTGTAGGCTCATGTTACTCCCTTCTTTCAACTTCAGAACCAACAAGAAGCAAGTGGCTGATGTGGTGCTCAAATAGTTTAGCTGACTCCTCCATGCATGATGCTGGGGCTATGGCAGGAGTAGCTGTGGACAGGGGGCAGAATAAGCCTTTCTGGCAGCTGCAGTGGACTGCGCACTAGTGTTGGATTGGGTCATGGAGGATGAGGATAGTCTAGTAAGCCTGTCCACTGCTTCCTTTGCATGCTGTGGCTGGATAGCTCAGGCAAAATCACTAAACAGAGACAAAGGTGTCCTGCCTGAGGACGGACCACATTCACCTTTGCCTGTGGACACAGACGCTGCTGGCCCCCTCATAGTGGCTTGGGAATGTCTGCCTCTCCTTGTTGGCCTCCCAGACATGGCATAAAAAATAAAAAAATAAAAAAGGGGAAACAACAGCATCGCAGTCAGAAAACCTGCGGCTGACAATTTAACCACTTGCTTAATGGGCACTTAAACCCCCCTCCTGCCCAGACCGAATTTAGGCTTTCAGCGCTGTCGCATTTTGAATGACAATTGCGCAGTTGGGCGACGTTGTACCCAAACAAAATTTTTTTCATTTTTTTCCCACAAATAGGGCTTTCTTTTGGTGGTATTTGATCACCTCTGCAGTTTTTATTTTTTGCTCTATAAACAAACAAAGAGAGACGATTTTGAAAAAAGAACAATATTTTTAACTTTTTGCTATAATAAATATCCCAAAAAAAATATGTTGGCCGAGATATATTCTGCTACATTTTTTTGGTAAAAAAAATTGCAATGGGCGTTTATTGATTGGTTTGCGCAAAAGCTATTGCGTCTACAAACTATGGGAATTGATTTATGGCATTTTTATTATTATTATTTTTTTATTAGTAATGGCGGCGATCTGCAAATTTTATCGGGACTTTGATATTGGGGCGGACATTGGACATTTGGTGGTTCCCCGTTCTGCAGCTCTGTGAGTGCGCGCCGGGAGCGTGCACAAGGGCGGACATCCATGGACATCCACCTGGCAATTGAGATCCACACTGTAGCCGCCTTTCGGCTATAGCGCGGATCTGAAGGGGCTAAAAAAAGGGACATGCACGGGACAAAAAAAAAAACGGGACAAAAGATAAAAGGGGCGTATGCAGCACTGTATACAGCACTAAATGTTATATAATGCTGTGTTAACACTGCACTACGCTAACACTACACTATACTGACACTACACTGACACTACCCTACACTGACACACTACACTATACTCACACTACACTCCCACTACACTAACACTGCATTGACACACTACACTGACACTACACTATACTATACTGACACTACACTGACACAACACTACTCTATACTCACAATACACTACGCTATACTCACACTACACTAACACTGCATTGACACACTATACTCACACTACACTATATTCACACTATACTCACATTACACTAACATTACACTGACATTGTACACTCAGAGTCACAATAACACACTAACTCGCTAACTTTTGTCTTTTGAACTGCACTAGATCTCCCCAGCTCTTTCCTGGTAGCTGCAGGGTCCTCTTTTGCATTGCTCTGAGTTATACATCCAAACTTTGCTGGTGCATTGGACTTTGGACATTGAAAGCTGGGACCTGTAGTGCGCTGGACTGGTTTGTGGATTTGAGGATATCTACAAGTGAGCTTCCTTGTATCCAAGTGAAACATATAGAATGATGTGGCAGTAAGCCCTACCCACATACATATACCCCAAAGCTGGCTGCATGACATTTTTTACAGTGGGTTTACTGAAAACCACAACACCGAATCAAGGAACACTAACTGAATTCTCCAATGGCAAATCATACTAGATGATAATAAATTATTCTAACCTTGCAAATGTTCAGCTAGAGTGAAACTAAACTTTGGTTTATAGAAAACATTCTATTTAAGTATACATTCTTACTCAAAAAAGTACCTTCTATTGTTCTTAACCTCCTCAAAATCTCCAAATTTCTTTTTTTGCTGCTATGATCCAACTTCCTGGTAGAGGGTGGCTATGTTCACTCTGTCCCACTGTATGCAGGAATGTAACCATCTTGTCTTGCTCAGTACTGAAATGGAATAGGGACTATGGACAAGTGCAGAGAGCAGTATACATGACTAACTAACATACACTGCTCATTCCAAACAAATGGAAGTGAGGGGACAAAGAAATGGCTTGGAAGCTTATTGACGATGTTACAAGGAAGCAGGAAAACAGTAAGAAACAACTGCATTAACAATAGATTACAGTGCCATTACTTGGGGTGGATATGTATTATTTTTGGAGTATAAGGATTTTGTTTAGTGTCACTTGCCGACCACATAACATAGTTATACAGTGGCAGAGCGGCTTTCCTATGCCGGATCAGATACCTAATACGTGATTCGCCACTTCCGGGTAGGGGGCGTACCGCTTGTGCTGTGATCAGTCACAGCACAAGCTGATCAGCGGGGCTGGCCAATGTATGACCGCCAAAACTCGATGATGTGAGGAGGAAGACAGGACAGGACTATGTCTATGTAAACTTAACAGAGCTCTGTTCTGTCAGTAGGGATGTGCTGCTATTGTTTCCCTGTTTTGATTTTGTAAGTATTAAACAGTTAAGTTACAATATCTTTGATGCTATGATATGATATGATTATGTTCTCAAGTGCAACCTTTTGTATAAAATTCATGAATGTAACCCTTTTTTCTAAATATATATTGTAGAATACCTCTGAAACCTCTCAATACTTTTGATTTACTCCTGATGAAGTTTATTTAAAGTCAAAGAAACGTGTTAAGATTTGAAACTTTATAATCAGCACATCTCATAGTGTTTATAACCGTATGAACAGTCTATTTGATGACTTGTAAGTTAAAAAAAGCAGGTTTTATCAAAATAGAGCAGATAAAATAAATACTTCTATATTTTGTCTGCTTATACCTTATGGAGGTGAGGGTGTGCACAGTGTACATTAGCTGGTTCAATGGTAGACTCTAACTGGCTACTGTTTTTTCCATTTTTTTTTTTTAGTCTTCATTTTAGTCTTGGCCCTGCACTTGCCTAGATTCCTGCACATCATGCCTTCCAAGCTATTCTGAGTATATACATTCTATGCATATACTCATACCAGAAATTGTGCCATCTCTGTTATGTCTTGTGCAAGGGAGCACATTCAGTTTATAATTTATATGTTTCACTTTTGTTTTATTTGCCTGGGATCGTCTATCTCCATTGACTGAATTCTCCTTCAAAAAACTCTTGGGTAGTGTTGAGCGAACCCGGACTGTAACGTTCGGGTCCGTACCGAACTTTAGGGTGTCCGTGGCACGGACCCGGACCCGGACATTTCAAAAATCGTTCGGGTTCGTCCGTTTATTTTGTTTTCACTTTGTATATTTAATATTTGACTTACACGAGGGAACGTGTTCTGTATTGTCTCTACCGTGTTAAAGACCATACTCATATACGTATCTTACATATATGAGTCTTATCGAACCTTCCGTACTACACGTCCTTAGATCCGTTCACGTCCCGGTTCTGATTTTACTTCTGATTTTTTTTTTTTACCTTTTTTGTCATCGGTCAATCTCAGATGGTAACTTGGTCGATTACATGTGACACGTGTGGGAGTGGAGGTATTCCATATTCGTCTGTTTTATATCTTCATAAATAAAAT
>BLSH010266345.1:58055-68252 GCA_018402905.1 Glandirana rugosa
CCTATCCCCATTTATTTGTAGGGCACTTGCCCTAGTTTGAAGATGATTTTAGAACAGTTATATGGCTTCTACCGTTAATTAATACTTTTCAGACACAGTTTGAAGATGATCCACATTCACCTCCATTTTTGCTTTTTTTTATGTTTTTATTTTTTTTAAAATATTTACAGTTATTTCCCTGTCCCCATTTTTTTGTAGGGCACTTGCCCTACCCTTACCCCCATTTTACTTCCTTTTGCAGCCCTCTGGGGCTTTCCAGGACTTTCCTACAGCCATTTTTGTGCCTAAAAGTTCGGGTCCCCATTGATTTCAATGGGGTTCGTTGTCCGTGCGATCGTTCGGGTTCCGTCCGGACCCGGACCCGGACTTTGTCCCGAAGTTCGGACGGACCAGCAGAACCCGAACTTCCAGGTGTTCGCTCAACTCTACTCTTGGGCATGATGTAATGTCATCAGAGATGTTGAAATTCATGGGTTAAGAGGAATAAGAATTATTTTTCAGATATCGAAACGTTTCCTTCATAAAACCCATTTTGAAAGGGCAGACAATAGAGAATATCAAAATCACTATGGTGTATAACCTTGCAGTATTCTAGGAAAGATACTCAATGGTATTGCAAGATATTTTTCAAGTAGAGGGGAAATGACAGCTAAGGGGAGTTTTAGCATGTAGACATGTGCGGTTGGTTTCGTTCCGAATTAAAATTCAGGCAACTTTTTCTTTATTCAGAAACTCGGATGTATTTGAATTTCCGAATGGGGTAGGAGCCATGCTCTGATGCACGTCACCTGCTGCTGTCCTGAGAAACACACAGTGAGCTGCTCTGTGTTTTTTGTGCCTCAATTTTATTCATTACATGTGAGTAGGATAGCTTCATCAATAAAGCTTTTGAATGAACATATGCAGAAAACTCTTAGATTATTTCTTTTGCTTTTACCTGGGCTAGACGCTGAGGACCTGAGACTTTACATCGGAGGGATCCAGCTCAACAGGATTTAACCAATTCCTTATGAGGAATACTGCTCATATGACTGCCTGTTAGTTCAGGGGTCTATAATAGGAGGTGAGCGAAGCGGAATGTTTAGAGCTGGAGTGAGTGTCACTTCATGTGCTTGAGATTCTACTTTATTTCTACACACGCTGAACATCTTTACTCACCTTCTGGGACTTGTGGTCCTCCTTTATTGTGGACTTAATATAGGACTGTCACTGCACTGCACTTTACTGTTTTTATTTATAAAGATAAACCAGACATTTACAGAACATTTATTGCACAAACCACTGCATATTCACCTAAAAGTGTTCCTAGTTTAAACATTCCCCCAAGTCACAGTCACTACATCATAAGACATATCCATAAGCTACTTGACATTACATTGTTCTGCAAAAAGGCAACATTTAGTGATGTTTTTACCTTTTGCAAACACGACCTACAAAATCGGTTTTCATGTTCTTGACAGAGTAGTCAAGCAGAATTTTTACACTTCAAATGTGACTCAGCCCCATAATCCTTTAAATCTCTAGTCTAGGTATTGGGTCCCTGAGGTTTCACTGCTTGACTTCTCTGGAGACACCAAGAACAGAAAATGATCTGCAGGTCTTACCAGAGATTCACAACTAGCCTACAGAGATTGGGATTTCCCAAAATAATGTGTTTTAGAACTCAGGTTTCAACCTCATCAAATCCAGCAAAATGCAACCCCTTATAAAAAAATAAAAGAAAACAGTGTGTCAGATGTGAATTTCAGGAATAAAAATAGAGTAAAACTTTAGTAAAGATTGAAGAAAATTTGCTGCGTGCAGGCAGCCTATGCTAGTGAATGGAGACTGAAAAGCTGTACAGGCACACCCCCACATCCAAGTATGATAAGTGTGCAGGGATATTTGCATGGCCCCGAACATACATTGCCTTCATATGGGACCATGCACCTGTCTCTGCGCACTTGTCAAACTCAGATGTGCGGCTGTGTCCATACCGCTGCTGTGCACACATGATACTTACTCCTGCCAGGCCGTTTAAAAGCATCTAAACATATATAGCAAAAAATGCAACAATATGGGGGTTTGGTCACACTAGATGGCCATGAAGTGCTTAAGCACACTGACTGCTTCAAAGTACCCAGATTTTCCCGTGGGTTCCTACATTAACCTTAGAGTGAATGATCCTATCTCTTAAAACATGGAAGCAAACGCTTCTCTTTATGGGAGACCAGAGGACTCATCCCATGGATCAGGTGGACACTGATTGGGGCCGCACCTGGAATTGCCATCCAGTTCTGAGCTCCAGTCCTTGGGAAGGATGTGCTGGAACTGGAGAGCGTCCAGAGAAGGTCAACAAAGCTAATTACGGTACTGGAGGACCTTAGTTATGAGGAAAGATTACGAGCACTGAACTTATTATCTCTGGAGAGGACATGCTTGAGAGGGGATATGATTTCAATGTACAAATACTGTACTGGTGACACCACAATAGGTATAAAACTTTTCTACGCAAGGGAGCATAAAAAGACACCGGCCATGCACTAAAATTAGAAGAAATACGGTTTAACCATAAAATGCGTACAGGGTTCTTTACAGTAAGAGCAGTAAGGATTTGGAATTCTCTTCCACAAGCAGTGGTTTCAGCGGGGAGCATAGATAATTTCAAAAAACTATTGGATGGGCACTTAAAGGACCACAACATAATACTGACATAAAAGCACACACACAGGTTTTTTCAACCTCACCAACTATGTAACTCTGTAACTTGTTTTCACTAAGCTAGCTATAATATGTGTCACAAACCTGTCCCTTTGTGAGCATATAGACCAGCATTGGGGCCCTTAACAAAGTAGCAACTGATGTAGTTGGATACTATGTACTGAAGAAACAACACGTGTAGAGTCCCTTTAAGATGATTTGTCTTGAAGAAAGATCTTTTCTCAATCAGTTTACATTAGCAAGCAAACACTACAGTAAAGAAATTTTCTATATTTATCATCTGTATTCACACTAACTTCTGACGGGATCAACAGATAGTTGATGATATGGCAGTACTGTACAAGTAAGTAGAACTACATGAAAAGTAGTTCTAGAAATCTCAGAGTCAGCACACTGTAGATGCCATGTGGCACTTATAATGCAGCAGTTGCCTCTCCTCAGTCCTCCTAGTCAGACAAAAGAAACAGGTGGAATCCACTCCAACTTCTCTCCATTGTCCTCCAGGCAATGAACAAAGGAATTTGACTGGAAGAATCCAGCAGGATGGTTCTCAGCTGCTTTCTTCCAGAAAAGACCTCCCGTTAACCTCTTGACATTTTTCACATACAGTATCTCACAAAAGTGAGTACACCCCTGACATTTTTGTAAATATTTTACAAAGTACTCTCACTACTTTACATTGTAGCAAAGTGTCATTTCTTCAGTGTTGTCACATGAAACGATATAATAAAACATTTACAAAAAAACATTTACAAAAATGTAAGAGGTGTATTCACTTTTGTGAGATACTGTACATGTAAAAACCTGAATTTTTTTTTACTAGAAAATTACTTAGAACCCCCAAACATTATATATTTTTTTAAAGCAGAGACCCTGTCGAATAAAATGGTGCTTTTTTAAAAGGCACTCTACGTCTAGAGGAAAAGAGATTTAATCTCCAAGTACAGAAAGGTCTCTTCACAGTAAGAGCAGTGATCATGTGGAATAGACTTGCTCAATAGCCGTTTCTGGCAAGCACAGTAGATTGCTTTAAAAAAAAAGTCTTGGCTTCGCTCCTAAATGCACATAATATACCTGGATACTAACATTTATAGCAAAAGTTGATCCAGGTAATATCCGATTGCCTCTCTGGGGATAAAATTGGATCATGCTTTGCTGGGGTTTTTTGCCTTCCTCTGGATCAACTGTGGGTATAGGATTGTATGATTTTTTATTTCCTTTTATTGGTTGAACTAGACCTGTGTCTTTTTTCTTTTTTTTTGTTAAAGTAAGCAACAAAAAAAAGCAACAAAAAAACATATGATTACAAACAGTTTGTGGAAGGAATTCCCGCCATTATGCATAGGAAGATAATGACACAGGAATACATATTTAGTTAAGCATACTAATGGTTGTACAGAAGGCAAAAAGATGCACCTTAGTAATTGCAAACAAGTATATTGCGACGCTGGCAAAAGTGAGAAATCTGCAGTGAATCTTTATTGTGAACATTTATTGTCAGGACCTGGGGTGGGGGGGGGGATGTATCGATTGACCTGTGGGTGTACTTCAGGGCTGTTAAATGAAGGGACGGGAATGCGACTAATCCGCCTTCCACCCCAAATGGGAACACTCTGTGGAATGGCGGGGGCATATCCATCCGGTACATTGGTTCTATGGATTAGCTAGAGGGGGGCTCCCGTGCCTCAGTTCGGAGTTGGGTAGCCCGAAGCCTAAGCATCCCTGGTGCGCCCCACCCTCAGGACATTTGTGTGTTCAGGTTACGCAGCATTTGGTTATAATAATAGTAGTAATAATTGTTACTCTCTGGGGGAAGGGGTAGTTGCCCAGATGTGGCGTTGGGATCGTAATAGTAACAATATTAACAGTAATAACCGTAAAGGGTAGACAGTAGCAGAAAGGGGGAAAGTGGAGGCAGGAGAGTGGGGGGAAGAAAAGGAAAGAAAAAGAAAGCCTCTAAGGTACCATCAGAAGAGGTGTGACGACAGAGCAAAAGGAGGCCCTGCCTCTCCTTCCCCCTGTAAGGGGACCCCGCCCGTAGTCTCACAGTTAGGGGGCCGTTTGTGAGCCGTATCTTCTTTTAATGAACTCTAGCCAACATGCCCAAGTTTTGTAAAATTTCCCGGGGGAGTCTCCAGCTTGGTGGACCAGATCCTCTAGTTACGCTATTTTTTGCATCCTTTTGATCCATTCCTCCACTGTGGGGGGTTTTGTATCCCTCCAGTGAAGGGGGATGCACATTTTGGCTGCATTGACTAAATGTAAAGCTAACGATTTGTGGTATTGTTTTTGTGATATGGAGGTGTGGTGTAGGAGAAATTGGGCCGGAGTAAAATCTACTGTATAAGTCGTGATTTTGACTATAAGGTCACGAATTTCCTTCCAAAAGGGCTAGATCATCCGACATGACCACCAGATATGGAGGAGTGTTCCCTACTCCTTGTTGCATCACCAGCAATTTTTTGAGACTGATAGGTAAAATTTATGCAGCCTGTCTGGTGTCAGATACCATTTGGAGTAAATTTTGAACCCGTTTTTACATTGATCAAGCCCTTGTGTATGTGAGTGAATATGTGTTCCCACTCTAGTGCAGAGAGGTCTAATGTTAGTTCTCTCTCCCATCTGTGTCTTTTTTCAACCAGACTATGTAACATTTTCAGGGAAAAAATGGGTAAAATATTAACCATCTCAATACTGGGCATGAAAACCCCCTTCTTGTCCAGGCCATTTTTCAGCTTTCAGAGCTATCACATTTTGAATGACAATTACTCAGTCATTCAACACTGTACCCATATAAAATTTGTGTCCTTTTTTCACACAAATAGAGCTTTCTTTTGGTGGTATTTAATCACTAGTGGGTTATTTATTTACACATAACATTTTGCAAATTAGTAATTTTTCCTCATAAATTTTGGCCAAAACGTATACTGCTACATATCTTTGGTAAAAATAACCCAAATAAGTGTATATTATTTGGTCCTTGTGTAAGTTATAGAGTCTACAAGCTATGGTGGCAATCATTGAAAACTGATCACACCTGATATACTGACAGCCTTTCTCATTTCATGAGACCCTAACAAGCCAGGAAAGTACAAATACCCCCCCCCCCCCCCAAATGACCCCTTTTTGGAAAGTAGACAGTCGGTATTTAGTAAGCGGCATGGTGAATTTTTTGAAGTTGTCATTTTTTCCCACAATTCTTTGCAAAATTAAGATTTTTTTTTTCTTTTTTTTTCACAAAATTGTCATATATTAATAGGTTATTTCTCATACCCAGCATATGCATACCACAAATTACACCCCAAAACACATTCTGCTACTCCTCCTGAGTATGGCGATATCACATGTCTGAGACTTTTTCACAGCCTGCCACATACAGAGGCCCAACATGCAGGGAGCGCCGTCAGGTATACTAGGGACATAAATTACACATCTAATGTCATGACGACCTATCACATTTTTGAAGGCCCTGGGGCACCAAGACAATGGAATTGCCCACAAAATGACCCCATTTTGGAAAGCAAACACCCCAACATATAATCTATGAGGCATAATGAGTCTTTTGAACATGTCATTTTTTTCCAGTAGTTTTTGGAAAATGTGGGAAAAAATGAAAACGCATTTTTTTACACAAAGTTGTTCATTTACTGTATATGATATTTCCAACACATAGCATGTACATGGCAAAAATGACACCCCAAAATACATTCTGCTACTCCTCCTGAGTATGTTGATACCACATGTGTAAGACTTTTACACAGCCTGGCCACATACAGAGGCCCAACATTGAACTAGCACCTTCAAGCATTCTACAAGCATAAATTACACATCTCATTTCTCAACCACCTACCTATTACACTTTTGAAGGTCCTGGAGCACCAGGACAATGGAATTGCCCACAAAATGACCTCATTTTGGAAAGCAAACACCCCAACGTATAATCTATGAACCATAATGAGTCTTTTGAACATGTCATTTTTTTTCCAGTAGTTTTTGGAAAATGTGGAAAAAAAAATTAAAACGCTTTTATTTTTACACAAGCTTGTCCATTTATATGATATTTCCAAAACATAGCATGTACCTAGCAAAAATGACACCCTAAAATACATTCTACTACTCCCCCTGAGTATGGCAATACCAAATGTGTGAGACTTTTACATGTGATTTTTACTGATAGGTGATGACGGTCTCTGACAGGTGATTGGTGATGGTCACTGATATGTGACTGGTTGAGGGCACTGATGGGTGACGGGGGACTGGTGGTGGTCACTAATGGGTGACGGGTGTCTGACAGTGGTCACTGATGGGTGACGGGTGTCTGGCGGTGGTCACTGATGGGTGATGGGTGACTGGCGGTGGTCACTGATGGGTGACTGGCAGTGGTCACTGATGGGTGAGGGGTGACTGGCGGTGCTCACTGATAGGTGAAGGATGACTGGCGGTGGTCACTGATAGGTGACTGGCGTGGTCACTGATGGGTGACAGGTGTCTGGCGGTGGTCACTGATGGGTGATGGGTGTCTGGTGGTGGTCACTGATGGGTGACGGGTGTCTGGTGGTGGTCACTGATGGGTGACTAGCGGTGTTCACTGATATGTGACGGTTGAGTGGTGGTGGTCACTGATGGGTGCCGGGTGTCTGGCGGTGGTCACTGATGGGTGACGGGTGTCTGGCGGTGGTCACTGTTCAGTGACGGGTGTCTGGCGGTGGTCACTGATGGGTGACGGGTGTCTGGTGGTGGTCACTGATGGGTGACGGGTGACTGGCGGTGGTCACTGATGGGTGATGGGTGATGGCAGTGGTCACTGCTGGGTGACTGGCGGTGGTCACTGATGGGTGACAGGTGCCTGGTGGTGGTCACTGATGGGTGACTGGTCACGGTCACTGATGGGTGATGGGTGACTGGTGGTGGTCACTGATGGGTGACAGGTGACAGGCCAAGGTAAGTGATGGGTGACAGGCCACGGTCAGTGATGGGTGACAGGCCACGGTCAGTGATGGATGACGGTTGACACGCCATGGTCACTGACGGGTGACACACCACTGTCACTGATGGGTGACACACCACTGTCACTGATGGGTGACAGGTGACACGCCACAGCCACTGATGGGTGACACACCACGGTCACTGAGGGTTGACGCGCTACATCACTGATGGGTGACAGGCCACGTCACTGATGGGTGACAGGCCACGGTCAGTGATGGGTGACGGATGACACGCCACGGTCACTGATGGGTGATACCCCACGGTCACTGATGGGTGACATGCCACGGTCACTGATGGATGACAGGTGACAGGCCATGGTCAGTGATGGGTGACAGGCCACGGGTCACTGATGGGTAACAGGTGACACCCGATGGTCACTGATGGGTGACGCGAGACATGCCACGATCACTGATGGGTGACGGGTGACAGGTGCACTTTATGATGGAAGTCTGATGGCAGGTGCACTTTATGATGACAGGTACACTATATGGGGGCAGATGGGGTGACTGTTGGGTGACAGGTGCATTGGGGGGGTGATGTGAGAGGGTGTGTGTTTGGTGCTTTACAGATCAGTAACTCACTCATCCTAGCTCATCCACTCATCACTGGAAACTGTGTGAGGAGAGAAGAGCTGGTAACAGTGAGTTACCGCTCTGTTAACATTACATGTGATCGGCTGTGAGTAGATCACAGGCGATCACAAGGTAACAGCTGCCGGCTGATACCAGTGTCGGTGACAGGCAGTGTTCCCTGGGAACACGCCACCACCGACGCGCACGCGCAGCACACTCCCGATCGCGCGCATGCGCCGTGCAAATGGGGGCAGTACAATTTGTGATTAGCCGTGACTTTGCCATGACCAATGGATGTTCATTCCTGTCGGTGACGCTGTGTGTTCCGGGGACACGCCGCCACCAACAGAGCCGGATGCGCGCGCCTGATCGCGCGCAACCCCGGCTTAAAGGGCCAACGTCATATGACGTCCGCCCAGAACAATAGCCGTTCTGCTCCGCCGTCATTTGACTGTGTGGCTAAAGACAATGTTACGCCGAGTAAATAAATACCTAACATGTCATGCTTTAAAATTGTGTATGCCTGTGGAAGGGTGACAAGCTACGGTACCTAAAAATCTGAAAGCTTTAAAAGCCTTTACAGGTCACCAGTTTAGATTTACACAGTAGGTTGTGTACTAGAATTTTTCATCTCACATTCGCGGTGATACCTAACTTGTGTGGTGCGTTCATTGTTTACATATGAGTTTGCATTTGCATGTTAATTGCCATTTTTTGGCTCAACTTGCTACCATAAGAGATGAATCCTTTGTGATAGCAAGGATAGAGACAAGTACTCTTTACTGAGAGATCTGGCGTCTATTAGACCCCAGATCTCTCCTCTGCCCTGAAAGCATCTGATCAAGCCGATCGGTTTGATCCAATGCTTTACAAGCAGGTAACAGCTTGCAAACATTAAGCTGAAACCAAAGTAACAAAATCCTCATTGCTTCTGGTTTCTTACGTCACAGAGGGGACATGGGCCTTCCTCCCCTCTCACTTCATAAATTAACCAAGCTGTGGTGGTACAGAGCTTTCCCGTCGCATGGAAGTGCCCCATAGGAGGGGGATGGGCCCCTTCTCTGCCCCATAGAAGTGATCAAGCAGCTGTAGAGCCACCCGGATCACTTCTACAGTAGAGCTGAAATTTTCTGTACCTCTTCAACCCGAGGGCCTACCAGTACATCCAATGGGGTTGAAGTGACTAATCTCCTTCTTCTATGGCTGTATTGCAGAACATTCCTCCCTGTGATGCCATATTCTCTACAGGCTGGCACACATATCCCTCTTTCAGTAGCTGTCCCATAGAGGGGAATTGCAGTGGATAATTTGGGATAGTATGAAATCTATTGTGTTCTATTGCTGGCAAGCTGCTTCTGCACGCCTGCCCACTATTCTCCTCTGTACATCCTGATTCTTTGTTCACCAGCATAATTCTGCCGCAAAAGCATCCCCCATAAATCCAGCCTCCACCACTTACCTCTGCACCCCTCTTTTACTACTGTTGATCTCTGCACCCCTGCACTCCTTGTTCTAACCTTTCTCAGGTCTGCAGCCCTCTTTCACCACTGCTCACCTCTGGCCAGCTCTTCAGACTCACATAGCCCCCACCCCCCCCCCCCCCCCATCACACACACACAATACAGCCTCCCTCCTTAAGCCAGCCATACATCAAAATTCGGATAGTTTGGATGGCTGAGCAGGGACCGCCAGAATTTCAATCTATGTATGGGCAGGCTGGTTGTACAGAGGTTGATCTACTGATCCACTTCTGTACAACCAGCCTGTGGGGGTTTTCCAAACCACCAGAATAGAATTGCACCGTGGGAGTTATTCCCCTATCCACCTTGAATGTGTGGATGAAGGAATCTGGTCTTTTTTTTCAACCTTCTGATTGAAAAAATAAAAAACAAGATTAATGATTAATGTATGGCCAGCTTTACATATACATACAATGCGA
>BLSH010266345.1:75648-93839 GCA_018402905.1 Glandirana rugosa
GTACGGAGACGGACACCCTCAGTACGAACTTTGACAGTCGGAACGTTACGGAGTACCTTGAACATCAAAACTTTGTCGACCTCCCGGTGGTCAAACTCTCAGAGAGAGGAGACACATCGCGGGGGTATCACATCCATTCCATTTAAATCAGTTCGGACTGGAGAGAGACTCTCAAACTGGTGGCCCTCCAGCTGTTTCAAAACTACAAGTTCCATGAGGCATTGCAAGGCTGACAGTTTCAAGCATGACTCCCACAGGCAGAGGCATGATTGGACTTGTAGTTTCATAACAGCTGGAGAACCACCAGTTTGAGACCCCTGCTCTACTCTAATCAGGAACTTTGATCTGCATTTCCCTGAGAGAGATTGCTAGGAGGAGGAGAAAGAGCTGCATTTTCCCAGGCTGTACAGGGCACGCCTTTCTCTTGCTGTGAGGGAAACCAAAGAGTGCACATCACTCCCAGTGTGCACCATCAATGCTGCATATCAGCAATCTGGAAGGCTGAGTTTGGGGGTGCCAACAGACAGAGTCACCTGGGTGCAGAGCATGTAGGCATTAAGAGGTTAATGCTGCCCCAGTTGGGAAGGGTATGGTTAATTATGTTCCTGGGTTTTCTTTTGGTGGGTTTTGCTGGGTCCAACCCACTGGTTTCATGTGATGTAAAAGGAACAAGGGGTCTGCATCCAGGGGGTCTGGGGCTTGGGGCTTGGAGCTAGAGAGCTGTGCTGCTCGTCACTGTTGCCGCAGTCTGGATCTCCAGCGCCATGCCAGGATCGGAATTCCTGCTATTAGTGGAGACTGCCGGGACTTGCACTTCACTTTGAAGAAACCTCCTATGGACTCTACCAAATATGGACTTTCATCCTATGTAGGTATGCTGGGGCAGCCACAAGCCTGAGTTAGGGACTAGGGACAAAAAAACTGCAAAAAACTGTACTTTATGATGGACTGTTACCTGTGGAGGTCATCATGCTAGATTATTTATGTAACGCTTTTGAAACTTTGCCTTTGCCTGGTCTAAGATATTAAAGGGGTGTAATGCAAGTAACCGGCACACATAGTCTACAGTTTGGCTCACTCAGCAGTGCACATTGTGGTATGAAGATAATGGAACAAGAGTTAATACAGTGTTAGGATACCTTGATTACTAAAGGTAACAAAGCTTTCTCTAGTAGCCTGTCATTAGCATGTACACGTGACAAGGTAGAATAGCTTCTAGCAGTAGTAGTTGTTGTCAGCACTCTCTCCGTGGGCAGGTCTGTCTCCCATAGCAACGGGAGCAGATCAACACTGCAGCGGTCCCCAACCTGTACACATTATGGACAAGGAAGTGTTAAGTGAAGTGCACACATTAAGTCATCGCTAGGTACACGGCGGAGCTCTATAACGTTACTGGGAGTGAGGTAGCGGTGATACGCTGGACAGGTGGAGAGGACATGGGCTCTGCATGTCCTTCCTTCCTGAATGCACAAGAAACTGTGGTGGTGTATATTAACATCAAGAGAATTTACTAGAGTTCAGTCATCTGTGCAAGTAAAGGTACCCTGTGTGTAAGGCAGTAGCCCTATACAAAGTGCCTAGAGTAGCCCAGAAGAACCCACGCCTGTGTAGGGCTTCTATGTTACCCACACCCAAGAAGGAGGGGAAACATGGAGGACATTATGAGCACCCTGTCATGCTGCACCCGCTAGCCCACAAGCAGAGACTGGCCTAATCACTGTGCATGACCAGATAGTGAGCTACAATATAACTGGGACTGGTGAGCTGCTGCTATGGGGATTTACTATATGCTTCTAGAGAGAGACTGAGCCCTTTAGGAACTGACCATACGGTCATCAAGCATCCTTATTGCTGCCAAACGCTTGACTATTCTCTGGAACTATTCTCATTGTGGACCAATGGTACAATTGGGCCCGAAACGCTAGCTCGCTGAAAAGTTAAGTCTAAAGACTTCCCCCTTACAGCTGCTACTCAGAGATCTTTACCTATTGCTTATGCTAAGTGGTACCTCTCAGAGGACTTTACACCATATCCTAGCCATTCTCCTCCAGTTACACTAACATGCAATGTTTATTGCTGACTTTGCTGATTTTTGAATTGTTTTCAGTCTAGTGGTACAGAATTTTATTCTACGTTACTTTGGCATAGTGATTACATTGTCTAGCAGACTGTGTCTGTATCTACTGTAAGGGATTAGCTCAGTAGCGGGGTGTGCAGGACCCCCTGGAGGGGTCACAGCACGGTGAAGTAGGCATGGACAGACAGCAGGATCTTTGTGAAAACAAAAACTGTGGTTTATTTACATGTCTACAAAGAGCAGGCATCAAAACAGGTAAAATAAACAAAACAGAAATTAAACCCGTACCACTTTGGGCATTTAACTGCAAAGACACCAGAACCTAACTGCTTGTTCTGCTAACAGCCTACTGCAGCCCAGACCCTTGGTGGTTACATAGAAATAAACAGAGGCATTCAGTCACCCAGACTTAATCTCACCATTCAGAGGTATTGTGGCTCCCCAGTATGTCGTACACAGAGATCTGGTTCCAGGGTGGAGCCCCTTGTTGAAGCAACCTGGGAGTTTTATAGAGCCCTGAGTGCTTTATCTGTTACACCTGAGTTTGCTAACCCTCATTGAGCCCAAACAGGCTCACTACACAGCACAGACACAAAAGTAATCAGTGTACAGCATAAACCTGGGACAAATATATCTCCCATCCTGGACACAACCCATAGATTTTCCTGGCTTCCTGTTACATTACCTACTGTATGCTCATTTATGCTCCTACCATCATATACTCTAACCTGTACCAATACATTGAGTTCATTTACCACTAAACTGACTTGTGTCCATTTTCTGGTACTAATTCACAGTCAAACTAAAGGTATTCATATTGGTGTTTTTATAAGTGCTTGCAGTAGGTAGCTCTACATGAATAAACAAAACATTTTGTGTTGCAGACCTCAGCACTAGGGATGGGTGAACAGTTCGGGCCGAACTTACGTTGTTCGGAGGTTCGGAGAACAGCTGAACAAACAGGATGTTCGACCGTTTATCCGGCCCCCCGAACTGATTGGCTGAAACAGTGAAAGCTTCAGCCAATCAGGGCACAGAGCACTGTCAGAGTCATGATTGGACACTGTCATCATGACTTTATCCAATCATGGCTCATTCCCGCCCCACAGTATAAAAGTATTCTTTCAATGGCAGCCATTTTCAGTGTGATTTCGGCGTGGAGAGAGATAGAACAGGGCTCTGTTCAGTGCTATTAGTTAGTTAGTGTGCTATACTGTGCTATTGTGCTTCGATTGTGTAGAATATTAGTTTAGTGTCAGTCTAGGGATAGTGTGAGTGTATTGAGGAGGACCATCATTCAGCTTTGCATAGTGTGCAGCTAGAGGAGGGACAGTTTAGATAGTTTCACTGTAGTGTAGTGAGACCATGTCATTCATACATACATTAGTGTATATGTAGAGTAGGGACAGCTCAGATAGTTTCAGTGTAGTGTAGTGAGATTGTGTCACTAATCTTTACATTAGTGTATAGCTAGAGTAGGGACAGTTCAGATAGCGTCAGTGTAGTGACGGTCGAACACCGTATATTTGATTGTGTTACTGCAAGTTTGATGCCATTTACTTCTATGTGCGTTATTGCCAGTTTAACGCCATATAGTTCTGTGTGCGTTACTGCCAGTTTAACTCCATATAGTTCTGTGTGCATTACTGCCAGTTTAACGCCATGTAGCTCTGTGTGCTTTACTGCCAGTTTAACGCCATATGGTTTTGTGCGTTACTGCAATTTTAATGCCATATAGTTCTTTGTGTGTTACTGCCAGTTTAATGCCATATAGCTCTGTGTGTTACTGCCAATTTAACGCCATATAGTTTTGTGTGCATTACTGCCAGTTTAACGCCATATAGTTGTGTGCGTTACTCCCAGTTTAATAAGAAGTAAATATGGATGCTGCGCACTCCGACTGAAAATCACAATAATAAAACTCACACATAATAATTATTTAAAAGTGCATATCTTGTGCGTGTAGTAATAAATGATAGTTGTGCGGTGACTTATGTGATTAAAACTCATACATAAATTCAAACATAATCATCAATGCTAAAAGTCAACGTTAAAAATAAATGCATCCACTAAAAAAGTCTTATAAGTAAAAGCAATAGTGCTGTAAGGTGCTTCCGTGCCAAACAAAGAAGGTGCTTCAGTGCTCAGGAATGTCCATTGGTCAGTAAAGAAGCTCTGTGGGGGGGTGTTTTCAACTCTGCACCCTCCCTGTTGGTGATGTGCCGTACACCCGTGCTCTCAGAACTCTCACCTTAGACCCAACTTAGATACGATCGGCAGCAGGGAGAAGAGATCTGTCACCGCCGGATGATTGTCAGGAAGATGACTGATGACCATCGGGTCACCAGTCATCTCTATGATCCTCGGAGGCTGGGGCGCGACGTTACGACATCACGTCTGGGCCGTCTTTAGTAAACAAAGCCGCGATCACGGCTGGAAAGGCCAGGATCAGAATTTTTTTTCTGATCTTGGTCTTTCCAGCATGCAGGAAAGATGTGAGGTCATATTGACCCCACATCTCTCCATAAAGAGGACCTGTCACGCACTATTCCTATTACAAGGGATGTTTACATTCCTTGTAATAGGAATAAAAGTGATAAAAAAAAAAAATTAAAGGGACAGTAAAAAAATAAAAAAATAAAAGTAAAATAAATAATAATAATAAAAAAAAATGAAAGTCCCCCCGTCCCCGCGTGCTCGTGCGCAGAAGCGAACGCATACATAAGCCCCGCCCACAAATGTAACCGGTGTTCAAACCACACATGTGAGGTATCGCTGCGAGTGAGAGCAACAATTCTAGCACTAGACCTCCTCTGCAACTCTAAACATGTAACCTGTAAAAAATGTTAAAGCGTCACCTATGGAGATTTTTAAGTACCAAAGTTTGGCACAATTCCACGAGTGTTTACAATTTTAAAGCGTGAAATGTTGGGTATCAATTTACTCGGCGTAACATCCTCTTTTACAACATACAAGAAAATTCGGCTAACTTTACTTTTTTGTATTTTTTTAATTCACTAAACTGTTTCTTTTCCAAAAAAACGCATTTGAAAAATTCCTGCGTAAATATCGTGGGATATAAAAAGTTGCAATGATTGCCATTTTATTCCCTAGAGTATCTGCTAAAAAACATATATAATGTTTGGGGGTACTGAGTAATTTTCTAGCAAAAAAATGATGATTTTTACATGTAGGAGAGGAGTGCCAGAAATAGCCCGGATATGAAGTGGTTAAAGTGCACCAAACACCACTTTACATTAATTAAAGTGCATCTATGTACAGATTTCCACTTCTTCTTTACATTTGCTAATAAGCACCACCCCCTCCCTCCCAATAATGTCTGGGAGGACAACAAGGAGAGGCAGACGTTCCCATGGCACTGTAAGTGGGCCAGCAACAAATGTGTACACAGGCAAAGGTAGACGTGGGGGTCAGTCCTCAGGCACGGCATCATTTCCTCTGTTTAGTGAGTTTGCCCATGCTATCCATCCACAGCATGCAGAGGAGGTGGCAAACTGGCTTACTAAACCTTCCTCATGCTCTGTCATGCAAGCAGAGACAAGTGTGTAGTCCCCTGCAGCTGCCAGAGTGGATTAACCTGCTTCCTTGTCCACATCTATGCCTGCCATAGCCCCAACATCAGCCATGGAGGACTCAGCTGAGTTATTTGACCACCGCGTCAGCCACTTGCTCCTTGATGATGCCCCACCATTACTGGATTCAGATGTTGGTTCTGAGGTTGAGGGTGACAGGAACATGAGGCAATTTTTTACAGCAAGGTCAATTCTTGCTTTCATCAAGAGTACCTCTATAGGGTTATGGTGGGAAGGCGCCGCCGACACCCAAAGACCAATTTTTCTGAACCTGTTTGACAGGTGCATATCATTGCAGTTTTTTACAGCAAGGCCAATTCTTGCTTTCATCAAGATTACCTCTATAGGGTTACGGTGGGAAGGCACCACCTACACCCAAAGACCAATTTTTCTCCACCTGTTTGACAGGCACATATCATTGCAATTTTTTTTACAGAAAGGCCAATTCTTGCCTTTGTGAAGAGCACCTCTATAGGGTTATGGTGTAAAGGCACCACCGACACCCAAAGCCCAATTTTTCTGCACCCGTTACTTCTATCCAAAGTCAAAGTGACACCAGAATTTATCCAAAAAATCTCTAATCTTGTTCCTTGTGCACTACATTCTGGCCTCGTCATACACATTAGCTCCCCAGCTGTTGCTGAGCAAAATAAAGGCAGCTTGCAGGGAAAATGTCATTTTTTTGGGCTTTATAAATGCAATTATTGCTGCAGCAGATTCTAGACATGGTACAGATCTGCCATTTTACAGATAGGTTAAGGGGACCCCCAGGCACTATATTGTAAGAAATTTTTCATTTCTATGCTTTCACTTTAAAAATCAAAAAAACACTGCTCATTTAAACATTATGTTTTTACAAACTTTTTTTCATTGATACATGTCCCCGGGGCAGGACCTGGACCCCTATAACCATTGTATGTCCAATTACTTGCATATAAGCCTTCAAAATGGGCACTTTTGATTTTTGACGTTCAGGTCCCATTGACTTTAATGGGGTTCGAAATTCGGGTCCGAACTTTTGCGATTTTCGAAAATTCTGGTGCGAACCAAACAGGAGCCCTTTCGGCCCATCCCTACTCAACCATGTTTGCAGATCCACTTTTCTTTTCAGCTTGTGGTTGCCCTCAATTTCTCCTTTCCTGCTTGCTGTCTTTGGATGTCTCTGTCGCCTTACAGGGTCCTATGGAGCCACCTTTGCATGCCTATTCCTGACAGGCATGGTGGAAAAGTATCCATATGTCTATAAAAACGAAATAGCTCTGTTGGCAAGCCACTACCCTGCTATCTCCTTCTTCTCTCTCCCTTCTTAACAGTACTTGTAAAGTAAACAGGGCACACACTCCCCTACCCAGAAGTTCAGGTAATCGACTCTGGGCAACCTACAGCCAATTGTGGCGAACAGCATAATATGTGATATATTACATTATTTTTTATTTCTTTAGATTTTATTTATTGATAATATATATATATATATATATATATATATATATATATATATAAAATAAAATATGACTTCATTGGGCACAAATGCAAACAAAAATGGATAATGTTTCACTGCTTCCCTATAATGCATTAGGTTACTAAACGCTGAGCAATTACTACTTTAATTTTTTTGTAAGGGCAAGAAAAGCAGTGTTTATAAATTAAGACAATAAAGTTTGCATTGTAACTTGGGCATAACAAGGTGTGACCTGATCTCAAAACCATTTTTACAAATGTGTTCAATATTCACATATAAGCTCAAATAAAGACATAGCAATTTGAAAAAAATCTCAAATACCTGTTCTTATATACTCTGTATTCATCTATTTACTTAACACTACATCTAGGACAGCCGTGGTCACCGATCATTTCTAAATTGTGACATGAATATATGTAACATGTAACTTCAACATTTTTTTTCTAAGCTAACAAAACCCCTTAACACCCACATTACTACATTAAGTGTTATAGCACCTTGCACATACTTTATTATTTGTGGGGGGGTCTAGTATGCTGCACTGAGCAGTGCCACAATCTCCTAGTGCTATAATGCTTGGGGAATTTTCCTTCTCCTTGTTTTATTTTCAGAGAGGGTAGGTGTCCCTTAAATTCCCCTAAAGCTGAACAAGTAGCTCTGTGTTTTACAAAGACTTCAGTGAGAAAAATGCATCCAGTTAGGATGGAGATTCTCACAATATGGCCAACACTGTACACTGAGCATTCTGGCCATCAATCTGCTCTCTCATTGAGGCTGTGAAGAAAACTATTATGATATGCTAATAATTGGAATCTTTAGCAATCAACTGGCATTCATCTTGTAAACAATCCTACAATAGTAAGCACTTTGTCCTTCTTTATTGCTATTTATATTAGTTTACCTTACTGGAAAATCCACGTTAACATTTTGACAATAGGAGTGGGTTGTGCAAGCAAGTTACCCAGGCATATTAAGCACTTAATTTCACGTTAGTGTACTTGCTACAGCAAAACATTTTATGCATTCTTGTAATGCTGCAAACACTTCCACCTTTCATGTTTTCAACTTTAATGTTGTAGGTGGTCAGGGTGAATAAGATACCCTTATGCCATTGCTATCAGCTAAAAACGTATATTAGTTAAACAATCCTTTATGGGAGATAGCTCATGGATTTTTAGTCTTCACCTCTATGAATTTAAGAATGATGATGTAAATGCAGGTTAGAAAATATGAGTTACTGGGACAACCTGTAAGATACTTACTTATTTGGTCCCACATCTGAGATGTTGGTGCCCATGCATACTCACACTTTAGGTAGGCTGAGCTCATTAGGCATGTTGTTGCTTGTGAGCAAGCAGGCAGAGTATGCTGGTTGGTCAATGTGGCCTGGAAAGAATACAGATTTTGACACTCACAGCTTGTTAGAAAATTTGTAAGTCTGCTCTGTGAGGGACCTCTGTGTGAATCTAAATGACCTCTGATGCTTACCTAGCTTTCCACTCTGTCCTTGTTCCTGGACTGATTGCCGGCTGTCCTGACTTCTGATTCCTTACTCACCTTTCCTGCACTTCTGTCCTGGTGCCTGATTCTGGTCGTCTGATTTTCTGGTAATGACCCTTGGCCTGACAATATTTCACAGGTAATCCAGAATGTCTTATACATTTTCTTCCAGTAATCCAATTCTCTCTGTCTCCTTTAAAGTGCCTAGAATCGGTGTAATTCCTTTTCCTCTTCTGGCATGGCTAAGCCTTTTTTACATTATACCTGTGGCTCAGTATTCCATTTATTCCAATATCACTAGCCTCGCTAGAAACAGGAAATCCACTAATTTTCATAGAAATGTTGACTGATAACTAGGTAAAACCCATTACATTTTGATCTTAAGATCAGACATTCACTTCAAGAGCAATACCCATAACTGATTGGTGCACCACCTTGCTGTTTAACAATTCTGCTCACCCAAATGCTTTGACAATCTCCGGAAGTCCATGTAGAAACATATCCTGGGTTCACATATCAAGCCCAAGTCATCTGTTGCAAGCATCAAAAATATGTCACTTCTTTGATTGACTCCATAGAATAGCTTTTACATGTCACTAAAGGTGTCCTTTCTGGTGATCAAGGACGCCTTTCCAGCAACCACAGCTTCTGAAACCCTCCAAGCCTATCACTCCCTCTCATACATCTAAAGTTAAAATGTTGTTCCATTTTACATTTTAGAGAACTGTGGTTATAAATTCATTATTGGATTAACTTAGATCGGTGGATATAAATTGATTATGAGAAACACTAGGTCAGCCTGCTTGTTTGGTTACATTTGTGTTTTTATTTATTTAAAATTGCAGAGAGTGTAGCAGGTTGAAGGGGAAATTTGTAATTTGAATTTCATTTGTGGGTGCACTAACTCTTAGCACTAACCAGTAGTGCTTGCTCCTCCTTCTGAAAATATTAGTTGTCTGGTTATCACAGTGATGCAAGGGCTTCAGTACTTTGCAATGCTTTGATCTTGAATAAGTGCCAGTTCACACCAGAACGCAGTGTGGGTAAGGTGCTTTTCGTGTGCATTTCCTACACCACAAGTGAAGTGCTTCCCTTGCAATCTGCATGTGAATACAATTGTATTGTAAATGCATTTGCCAGCACCAAATCACATAGTACTGCAATACCATGTAGTTGGGTGCAGTGGGTTTTTAAAAGAAGTGAAACCACTATTTTTTCATGGTCCAGTGTTACAGCTGGACAGCTGGTATTCATTGAAGGAGGTCAGCAATGGCAGCCCTTGCATTTATCTGTATTGTTTGTGTCTTCAGTGGAAAGACTGTCTATCACTTTCTATCCTAATAGGAACACAAATAGCAAAAAAAACCCTTGCAGAGGCTCTATCCAAAATAAATTAAAAAGGCTTGGCTGGAGTTGGGATTTAAAGGGTAATATGCATTATGCCTTTTTAAAACAATTCAAATTGATTTTGTATTAGAGGTACTCTTACTAGAGATACTCTAGAGGTACAGTTAGGCTATCCAATGTTATATTAGTGAAGTAAATACAGGTATGATCATTTCATACAGTTTATATGTCTTATGCTACAGTTTATCTTAATTTTAAAGGTTGTTTGCTCAAAAGAAAGCCATATTTGTAGGTTTAATAATTATGCATGCCGTGGTTTGTATGGATATACATTTTGCAAAAAATAATAGTGATATCAGTTTTACATGGTGTTTGGTTGCACTTCAAGAGGCAGTAATTCTGTTGTTGTTGTCTTCAGTGATTGGGTGCTTTAACGGAAAAGGGTTGTACTTTACTTCCAGAAGAAGGGAACATGATTTATAGCCGTTAGCTAAATTAAAGCCCTGATACAAACAGAAGGACTTCTATTTTACTTTAAATATGAACATGACTTGGCTTGTGGAGTAGAATGGGATTTTCTTTGTGGATGTTTGTATCACCTATATATCTGTCTGGAGTAATTCTCTTCTTCCCCATGTCCTCCATATGTTCGCAATGTGAAACCGCACCTGAGGAGATGATGTGCAAGGAAACAGCTGTAAGCAGGTAGGTTGCCTCAATAAAATTAAGTTCTTATCCTTTGTAGTCATTGAACCTTAACAGATCCCCATTCTCATTGCAACAAAGTAGGTGCAAGCAGCTGAGCTGTGTGGAGGTTTTTAAAAGGTAATTTAATAACAGAATATGGCTTTCTAATAAAATAAATGCTTTATTTGGGCCGATATAAAAAAAATGACACATTTTCGGAATTCCAGCTAAGATATTCAAATATTTCCACAGCTAATGATTTTAAAGAAGTTGCACTTGAAAAAATGCAATAATACATTTGTTGGTAATCTCTAAACTGCTACATTGGATGTCTTTATTGGTAACAATGTTTTCACCAATGCATTTAATAAATGTTGAAATACTGGATATTTCTGTTCAACAGCTTATTGAATAGTAAAAGACAAATTTAATGTATTTAAGTAAATAACTGACAGAGAAATTAAAGTGATAAAATGCAACATGACACGTAATATTAACCAATAACCTTTTGGGCTGTAATTCTTATTTGTGTGTTTAGTGAAGTGTGTTTAATGGGAACAAATAATTATCTGGGCAATATTTTTTTGCATGTAACTTTAACTCCCTATTCATCATTCGATCACTATATTGTTGATTATATAATTCAAATACTATTGCTATTTGTTAAAATTTTTATAGAGATTATATAAACAGCAATTATTTGACAAAGATACTTTAAAGTAGTTAATATGGCAATAAACCATTTTCAGTAATATATACCTTAGAAACATATTTATCCCAGCCAAATCCATCTACTTGTTTTACTGGTTTTATAATGCAGCCTTGTTTAATCATTTTATTATAACAATTCACTTGTGTTATAAAAAAAAAAGTCAATATATTGGCACTTTTTATTTTTATATGTTTATTTCTATCCCATAGCTGTTTGGGGAACCAGAGTTGACAGGTGACAGTTGAGCCATTTAATTAGTTATACTGAAGGCCCCCAAAGATCCTATATTTAGGAGTAGCAGGTGTTGAGGTCCAAAGCTTTGTGTACCACAAGAGTGAATGTTAACCGCACAACCCCTCTTCTGTTTTCTTACAGAAAGTAGAGAGCTGGCCTCAGGTTCTCTGTTTTGTACAATATCCACCTAATATGGAAACACAAGGGATGATATCAGCTCAAACAGCAATGCTTTCTTAACCAGACCTGTAGTACCATCCTTGGTTGTGGCTTCAACAACCGGCAGAGTGCGGACAGCAGAAATGAGAGTTGACTCCCACAAAGAAGGCACTGTTTCCGGCAGATGTTCCAGATACAAGGCCTAAAGATCCCACCACAAGAAAAAAAAGAGTTGCGTAAAATATATGTACATTTTTTTTCTGACAAGACAAGGTCTGCATGACTTCGAAAAATGTCCATTAAGGAACTCTTACTTTTTTTTTAATAACTTGCATTAATTTATTTACCATTTTTCATTAAATGTAATGCCGATGGTTATCCTTAAAAATGTATAAACATCTAAAGGACTCATTTTTTTTTAATTTGATAAAACTAATCTTTTTTTGGATATGCATTCTAAATATGACAAATACAGAATCATATTTACAGTTTGCCACTGGGAAACAGACCAACATTTCAAGGTCTACTTTTATATTTTCTACAACTGTAACATAATACCCATCCATGTACAATGGAAGAACCATTTAACAAATGCATTGCCTTTCGGGCCTATTTAATAAAGATGTAAAACAAAGCACTTCCTTTGAAACTGTTAATAGACTTTCTCTGTAACATAACCTGGATTTGTGAAACCAGGAAGCCCAGAAACATATTTTAAAGAATAGGTGTACATTTATAGTAAAAGCCAGCACTGACCTCCTTTTATTATTAGGTTATTTTGTGTAATGTAACTTATAGAAGCTAAAATGCAGTTTCCCCCTGTGCATACTGCCTGGCTCAGTGGAGACTTCCCTTCTTCAGCACTGAATGCCCATGCAAGTGTATAGCAAATGCAGCGCACTGCAGACAGAAAACTACCAAAGAAAATTATAGTAGTCTACTGGTGCATACACCAGATGGATTCAAGGACTGATAAGTATTATAGCAGTCCTATATAGCATAGATAGTCAATAGCAGTTCTATGTGTGCGGCCCACAGCAGGCAATCTTTTTCATTGACTAGGATAGGTTGCACAGGCTGCATTTTACCATAATCTAAGATAAACTATTAAATTTCACTTTTTGAAGCTGAACCTGAAGGGGCCATTGTTGTGTTTTACTGGAAAAGTACAGTTCTTCTTTACTGTTTTGAAAATGCTATGCACACAATCATTTTTAAGTGCAATGTACTATGCATATTGGATAATTCAATTCGATTCAGTGTGAGCTGTCCTGACTTCAATAAACTGAAAGTAATTACAGGCTTACTGAATGAGCTTGGATGCGTATAATTTTATGACATATTTTTGAAACATACAGGAAAATTTAGCATGAAGGTAAAATGCCATTATAACAAAGCCTATTTTACTTCATTAAATTCAATAAAAAGTTTTTTCCTCCACATATATGTCTTGATAAGTGTAAGATCTTTGAAAATACTCATTGATTTACACAAATGGCATGGAATGTCTCTAAACTTAGTCCTGGTCCCCATTAAGAAATGGCTGAAGTTGTGGCTAGACATGTGGTAGCATGAGGAAGCAAATGTGACTTGAACCTAATTAAGCAGATTTGGCTGCAACTGGATATTTACAAAGTGCCAATCAGTCAGTTTCTTCTGAAACAGTCTTCTTTTTTCTTTCTTTACTGCATAAAACCCATTACATATTATTAGTTAGTAGGGAATAATCTGGGCCACATTAGGAATTCTGCAAAGGGGTGTCTAGAAATACAAGGGATTTTAGACAGCGTAGAAAAGACCTTCAACTGTTTTGATGGTTTTTCTCTCACTCTTCCAATGATCCATCAAGGCCACAAATGGGAAAGGGAATCTCTCTAGTGGGGGTGCAGACAGCAATAAAAACCCTTTTCTAAATCAGAAAAAGTTTTTTTTTCTTGAGTTTGGAAAATAGAGTTTATTAAACCACACTGCGCAGACTTCTATGAAACCCCAGTTTGGGTGTGGGTGCATGGCTAAATGAGTGTACTATGTAAGTCCAAAAATAGGAAGAAAGCCAGCATGCCAACTGTACAACCTAAAGAGAATTCACTGAAGTCCCATATGCTGATTTTCACTCGGATCTACAGTTGGAGTACTGTCTTCTTCTTGTCTTTGGCTTAGAAAATAGTCATATGGCTTCTGATCTTTTACACTCTTCACAAAAGTTGGGATATCAGTGTTATTTATATACATTATGCTACTTCAAGACATGTTATAGCTAGGGGCCTCCAGAACTATGGTGATAAATAAAACAACAAATAAAAAGGATGATGCTTTGGCCAATAGTGGTGGAAACTTAGTTGCCGTTTTGAAGGCCCAATCTTTTTGTTGTGGTAATCTGTGGTAAAACTTTACTGCACATTACTGCAACATGTTAATGCAGGAATCGCAATCCACTATTACATTAATAGGCAATGCAACTGGAATGCATCGCAAAACACAGGTCCTGTGTTTACAAAAATGGTTTCTTACTTTTTTCATTGCATGAAATTCTGCTGTCAATGCATTCAAAACTAATGTGCTGCCTTGACACACAATAGCATGTTGCCTTAGCATGTGTTTTAAAACTATTTCTACTGTAGGCCTTAAGATTAGAAAAAGTAATTCTTTAATTGCCTTGTCAAGTGGAGCTCTTGCCAAAAATAACAAGATGAAAAAAAGGAACAAATAAAAAAAAAAAAACAGTTTTTGCTGCGATATTCACCTTCAACCCAGAGATTTTCTCTTAAGTATTTTTCTGCCACTAAATGCCTTCAGTCTGATGACCAGCATCATTCAACCAACTTCCTCTGAGTCCTGGTCATCCTGAATTTACCCCAGCATGTAACTGGACAGCAAAAGAAGAATAGCACAGTTTGGAACTCATCTTTCTGTCATTTTGCTTTCCTCCATCCTATCAGATTGCCTCTTGTTAGCACATGAACTGGCTGGCTCTTTGTTCTGTTTCTTCTTCTTGCATACCATCTCTGCTATACAGGGATTGCATAAGGCTAATACTAAAACAAATTCAGACTTAGACTGCTTGCATTTAAAACACACATTTAATGGGCCCGTCTGCCAAACCTCTATATTCCATTCTTTAAATACCTGCAAATCAGGTACTTCCTCCAGAGCACCAAGCCGACATCGGGCTGGGTTAAGGACCTCACACCTTTTGAGGCCGTATGCACTGGTAAAGAACCACGGAGACATCTCATTTCGGTTATATACGCCATTCTCAACAAGAATATAACTATAAAGAGAAATACATCAATCCTACATTGGAAAACCATGTTACAGATGAGCTTTGAGGAGGGGGAATGGGAGCAGGCTCTCTACCATATACACAAAGGGTCACTCAACATTACAGCACAGGAGAACAGTTTCAAAATTTACGCAAACTGGTACAGGACTCCCGACAAACTTGATAAGTGCTATGCAACTGTATCCCCACTCTGCTGGAGATGCAAACAAGCGAGGGGTACCATGCTCCATATTTGGTGGGACTGCCCCCTAATACAACCTTTTTGGAAAGAGTTCCGCTGACTGACTGCCCACATAACGACGTACGCACCTGACTACACACCAGCCCAATACTTGCTCCACCACATGTCCATACCACAGTCGGCCTACAAATGGTCCCTTACCCTTCACCTCAGCAATGCAGCCAAAATGAGCATGCCGCTCCACTGGAAACAAACATCGCCCCCCATTATTGCCGAATGGCTAAAAAGAGTTATCCAAATTGCTGAAATGGAAGACCTAATTCACCAATCTAAAGACAAACCCACCAAATTTCATAAGACTTGGGCCAGTTGGAGGCATTTCACAAGTTCGGACGAGTTTCGAACACTCACTGCGCAATAACCATTACCTTGCAAGAGCAACAGCAGGAGTCCAACCTGATCATAAAGGACTCCCTATATAACTTAGATACCATCCCCTATCCCCCTCCCCTCACCCTCTTGTTATACCTATTCCTTCCACCTCTTCATAAAACCCAATACCAACCACTGTAAGCATTGGAGGCAGACCATCTGTACTATGTCAGAACCACAAGCAGGATCATGGGGTTTTGAATAGGGCAACACCACACCCTGACCCACTCGCAGGAAGTTCCCGATTGGGGTGATTGGGATTTCAGGGGCTACACCTGCGTGCCGGCACCTGCGCATTGCTCGCCTCCGAGCCTGCTTAGGTTTCCTCACCAGGCTCAAATTGCCAATTTATTCCACATCAACATTTCCGAATTGACCTGAGGAGAAAAAACAACACCAAGGTTGTTTTGAAGAGTTTGTTTAGTCTGTCTAGTCTTTATCCTATAGTGTACTCAATTTTTGGATAACAAATCACCTTTGTAAACTCATGCTTGTTGGTAAACTTATTTAGCTTTTTCTCGCTCTGATGTCATACTTCCTGTATAACATGTTAAAATTTAATAAAAATCATTTGGAAAAAAAAACCAAAAAAAAAACCACACATTTAATAATGTAGTAATGGTCACAGAGCTGCGTTCATTTCTGTATTTTATCTACCTAGATTGTATCTTTAAGCAATACATTTCTAGTAAAAGCCTGGAAGCCTGGAAGCAATAACATACTTCCTATTTAGGGATGAGCAAATTGCTCTCTACCACTGATTTGCATGGCTTCACAGAGGGGTGATCCAATTTGAATCCTGATTTATACAGATAGAAGTGCTTATCTTCCATCCATGTTTTTCATTGTATATTTGAATAACCAACTATATGAATATGAATAACAGTATGTCTGGGTCAGAAGTTGATATGCTTGCCCAATTTACTCTTTACACCTGCCACAATTATAAACTATAAAATGCCATTTAATATCTACTGGACCCACTCATTGATATTTGGATAATCCACACTAGCTTGACTTGCCCCATTAGTTTACAGCAGTTGCTTTCGCACAATCTGGAAAAGGTCAATCGAGAGTTTAGGGCATATAAATGCACCATCAAAATTTTTTTACAGGAATCATTGCTTGCCTTTTTTATATTAAATGACTGTGCATACCTTGTGTTATCGGCATCCAGTGATTTTGTTTTATATATTTATTTTTCATAATAATTTCAGTGATGAACAGATGCTATTTTGCTCATTCATTTGATGAAGTCATCGACTTTCAAATTGGCTGAGTTTATTAATAGCGCTTGATTAGGTTTTCTTCTCAGAATGATTCAAGAAATATTTTCTTCATTAATGCAGACTTTACAGAAGCAGGATCAAGACACAGCGAAGAAAGAGAGTGGCTCGTTCCCATTTATTCTGATTGGTTTACAATGTTTAATCAAATGCTTGTTTTTTATGTAATATGCATTAATTGCAACAATTTGTCTTATCAGAACACTGAAAAGGGTAATTAAACGATCAGCAGCTGCATCAAAGTCTTGCGGTTAATTTTTTAATGTGCGAAAATACCAAAGGAGCCATATAGAATGTTGATTACTTTGTTAAGCAGATGTTGAGCTTATAAATTCTGCAGCACATGTGAACAAATGCTTCTTACTGAAGCAATTCAATGAAGAAATGAATATGTAAAACAAGTATTTGAAGACTTCCTAACATTATGGTGATTACTGAACAACATACCATGTGAAATAGCCTTACGTTATGCTTTAAGTGCAACTGTGCTTACTTTAAACATATGCATTTCCACTTCTCCCAGTATTTCAATATGATAGGTTATATTTTGTAAGGAAAAATCCTGCTTCCAGCAACATGGCCTAGCCTTGTGTTTGCTTTCATCTGTGAACAAGACGATTCTAGCCACCGATAGAAAGTGCTGCTTATCATTTATAAGGCTGAATGAGCAACTTGTCTCCTGAGCTCGGATTTTTTAGAGTGCAGATGTACTCAGGACCAGGAAGCTACAGGCGGTATTGCTAGATATTGGACTTTCACTCAGTAAAGGTTTGGTTTCTTTAGTAAAGTTTGTTAGGATAAGTAAAAAAAAATAAACATTTTTAGTAAAGTGCAGTTATGCTTTCAGAATTCGAATGCCTTACATACCCACAAATTCATATAACTCATGCCTGCTAAGCAGAGTTGTCCATGGTATCACCGAATTGTTGGTGAAATTATGTTTTGTAGGGATCCAAGGGTGTGATATAATAAGGATAACTGTCTATGAATTGTGTGTCTATGGAAGGAGTTTCTACAAAATACTAAAAAAAGTAGTCACGTAGTACTACGAAGATAAGGTAAGACGGAAGAATAAGAACTAAGGTAAAATTTTCCTTAGTAAACCCTATTGGGTTACGACATCGACATAGAATGGTACCTGTTGAGACGAATCGTCCGTACTCAATATACTTAAACACCCATACATTCCGTAAGCTTAAGACTTTCGTATTGACGTGAAATGATTTTTACAAATAAAAAAA
>BLSH010266345.1:125363-138266 GCA_018402905.1 Glandirana rugosa
CCATGAGCGGCGAACCTCTCACTCCGCTGGGTTACCACCACGAGGCGCGTACACTGAGTTTCCTCACATTCTCCTATGTAAGTCCACATTTCTGCTAATACGCATATACTTATCTCATTTCACAGTGTACTATTCCTTCATTGACCCACATGGGGTTGGGTCATATCTGACCACGCTTTCTTCATTTTTTCTTCATTTTTTCACCTTGGTCTATGTTATAGTCCCCTTTTATTTTTCTCTTTTTTTCTTTTTCTTCTCTTCTTTGCAGTCTGTTGCACCTTCTGGGTAATTTTCACAGGATACCTTTCTGATCTTTACACCTTTTCTCTTATATTTGACTCATTTCTTTTGACCTCGCCTAACTACAATATATTATTTCAATATTTCTATTTCTGTTTCACAGTTTGGTGTGAACAGCAGGCTCCCCTCACTCACTTTCCATGGTCCTTGGTTTTGCCGCCTGGCTGCTGTCCATGGCCCGGGCTTCTATTTTCCTGCCTCAGCCCCGGGACTGACGGTGCTCGGGACAGTCCTTTCCCCATTGTTATTGGTTGGGCCACAATTAGCTGACATGTAAGAATTGGTTCTTCCCTTTTTCTACTTTATATTTCTCCCCTTGGTTTTTTACAAGGTACTGACCAAATTACTAATATATCATTTTTGTATTTTTTGTATATTTATAGACAATTATAATATGATACTCCTGATGAGTGGACTGATCCTCGAAACGCGTAGGGTATATTGTATATTAGACCAGCTCACATGCTAAAGTTCACTGTAGCTACGCGTTCTTTTATTCATGTTATCATGTATTTATATACTGTGAAATATTGTCAGCTATCTGTGATACTTTTTCATTGTAATCTGTGAATCAAAAGCTACCTATGTGTTTTCATGTGCAATAAATGAGTTTTATAGATATTCATTTGTTCATGACTTGTTGACTATATTAGTGACTTGCCTCATATAAAGTCCCATGACCGCCAATTTTGTGTACATAGATTTTTAAAATGGAATCCGGGGACATTTTTTTTTGGCAAATAGCAAACTATTTTATAAGCTTATTTTCCTCCAATGATATATGCAGTGTACAGTGGGGCAAAAAAGTATTTAGTCAGCCACCAATTGTGCAAGTTCTCCCACTTAAAAAGATGAAACAGGCCTGTAATTTTCATCATAGGTACACTTCAACTATGAGAGACAGAATGAGAAAACAAATCCAGAAAATCACATTGTCTGATTTTTTAAAGAATTTATTTGCAAATTATGGTGGAAAATAAGTATTTGGTCAATAACAAAAGTTCACTCAATACTTTGTTATATACCCTTTGTTGGCAATGACAGAGGTCAAACATTTTCTGTAAGTCTCCACAAGGTTTTTACACACTATTGCTGGTAGTTTGGTCCATTCCTCTATGCAGATCTCCTCTAGAGCAGTGATGTTTTGGGGCTGTCGCTGGGCAACACGGATTTTTAACTCCCTCCAAAGATTTTCTATGGGGTTGAGATCTGGAGACTGGCTAGGCCACTCCAGGACCTTGAAATGCTTCTTACGAAGCCACTCCTTCATTGCCCGGGCGGTGTGTTTGGGATCATTGTCATGCTGAAAGACCCAGCCACGTTTCATCTTCTATGCCTTTGCTGATGGAAGGAGGTTTTTATTCAAAATCTCATGATACATGGCCCCATTCATTCTTTCCTTTACACGAATCAGTCGTCCTGGTCACTTTGCAGAAAAACAGCCCCAAAGCATGATGTTTCCACCCCCATGCTTCACAGAAGGTATGGTGTTCTTTGAATGCAACTCAGCATTCTTTCTCCTCCAAACACGCAAGTTCAGTTTTTACCAAAAAGTTCTATTTTGGTTTCATCTGACCATATGACATTCTCCCAATTCTCTTCTGGATCATCCAAATGCTCTCTAGCAAACTTTAGACGGGCTCGGACATGTACTGGCTTTAGCAAGGGGACACGTCTAGCACTGCAGGATTTGAGTTCCTGGCGGGGTAGTGTGTTACTGATGGTAGCCTTTGTTACTAACTCTCTGCAGGGCATTTATTAGGTCCCCCCGTGTGGTTCTGGGATTTTTGCTCACCGTTCTTGTGATCATTTTGTCCCCACGGGGTGAGATCTTGCGTGGAGCCCCAGATCGAGGGAGATTATCAGTGGTCTTGTATGTCTTCCATTTTATAATAATTGCTCCCACAGTAGATTTCTTTACACCAAGCTGCTTACCTATTGCAGATTCAGTCTTCCCAGCCTGGTGCAGGTCTACAATTTTGTTTCTGGTGTCCTTTGAAAGCTCTTTGGTCTTGGCCATAGTGGAGTTTGGAGTATGACTGTTTGAGGTTGTGGACAGGTGTGTCTTATACTGATAACAAGTTCAAACAGGTGCCATTAATACAGGTAACGAGGGGAGGACAGAGGAGCCTCTTAAAGAAGAAGTTACAGGTCTGTGAGAGCCAGAAATCTTGCTTTTTTGTAGGTGACCAAATACTTATTTTCCACCATAATTTTTCAAATAAATTCTTTCAGAATCAGACAATGTGCTTTTCTGGATTTTTTTTCTCATTCTGTCTCTCATAGTTGAAGTGTACCTATGATGAAAAATACAGGCCTCTCTCATCTTTTTAAGTGGGAGAACTTGCACAATTGGTGGCTGACTAAATACTTTTTTGCCCCGCTGTATGTGGTATGTGTTTATCAGGTTCCCGACCGCGCGCCGTGTTTTCACGGCGACAGTCTGGATGCTGAGCGCGAATCGCCGTAAAAAGACGGCGATCTGCAATCAGCCACTAGGGGGCGCGCGAGCGCTGACGGCAGCGCGCGCGCGCACCCGCCGCACTCCTGAGGAGTGTGCCCGTGGCTCGGGCGGACCCGATGACCGCCGGCGAGCCGCGATGAGAGGCCACAGGGAAAGCTCTGTTAGTAGGGGCATGGGTGATCTACTGATCCCTGTCACTGGGATCAGTTAGATCTCTCATGCCCATGTTAGCCCAACCCCCCCACAGTAAGAACACACCCAGGGAACACAGTTAACCCCTAGCTCTCCTCCCCCAGGTTAACCCCTTCACTGCCAATGACATTTATACAGTAATCAGTGGACATTTAAATTTCTGATCGCTGAATAAATGTCATTGGTCCCAAAAAAGTGTCAAAAATGTCCGACATGTCAGCTGCAATATCGCAGTACCGCTAAAAATCGCAGATCGCCACCATTACTAGTAAAAAAAAAAAAATAAATAAAAACCCCAGAAATGACTTCTCATCATCCGTAAACGCGGCCACTTTTGCGCAAACCAATCCATAAACGCCGATTGCGTTTTTTTTTATCACAAATATGAGGAAGAATATAAATCGGGCAAAACCGGTGAAAAAAATGTTTATATTTTTTTTTTTGGATTTGAATTTTAGCAAAAAGTAAGAAATTTGGGTTTTTTTGCAAAATGGTCGCTCTTCTTTTGTTTATAGCGGCGATTAGAAATGACGCAGAGGCAATCAAATACCACCAAAAGAAAGCTCTATCTGTGGGAAAAAAAGGACGCAAATTTTGTTTGGGTGCAGCGTCGCACGACCGCGCAATTGTCAGTTAAATCGACGCAGTGCCGAATCGCAAAAAGTGCTCTGGTCCTAAAGCTGGAAAACCTTCCGGTTGGTAAGTGGTTAAGTAATGATTGGATGATGTATACGTTATTTCTGGAAATAATTTCATACCAGCCCCATAGCATTAGTATACCAGCCAACCGCATAACATCATTATTTTCTTGTTCGTAAAAGGGAAAACCATGCATTTTAAAGCACATTTGAAGAGTATATTATATTCATCAGTGTCCATCAATGCAGCCTCACCAGTAACCATCAGTTCAGCCTCATCAGTGTCCAACAGCTCAGCCTCACCAGTGCCCATCAATACAGCCTCACCAGTGCCCATCAGTGCAGCCTCACCAGTGCCCACCAATGCCGCTTGTTCAGTGCCCACCAATGCAGCTTGTTCAGTGCCCAGCATTCTGTTCAGTGCCCAGCAGCCTGTTCATTGCCCAGCTGCCTGTTCAGTGCCCAGCAATCTGTTCAGTGCCCAGCAGCTCAGCCTGATCAGTGCCCAACAGTTCAGACTGTTCAGTGCCCACCGGCACACCCTGTTCAGTGCCCATCAATGCACTCTGTTCACTGCCCATCAATGCAGCCTGTTCAGTGCCCATCAATGCAGCTTGTTCAGTGCCCACCAACGCAGCTTGTTCAGTGCCCATCAATGCAGCTTGTTCAGTGCCCGCCAAGCAGTTTGTTGACTCCCCACCAATGCAGCTTGTTCAGTGCCAACCAATGAAGCCTGTTCAGTGCCCAGCAGCCTGTTCAATGCCCAGCAGTCTGTTCAGTGCCCAGCAGCCTGTTCAGTGCCCAGCAGTCTGTTCAGTGCCCAGCAGCCTGGTCATTGCCCAGCAGCCTGTTCAGTGCCCACCGATGCAGCTTGTTCAGTGCTCAGCAGTCTGTTCAGTGCCCATCAGCCTGTTCATTGACCAGCAGCCTGTTCAGTGCCCAGCAGTCTGTTTAGTGCCCAGCAGCCTGTTCAGTGCCCAGCAGTCTGTTTAGTTCCCAGCAGCTTGTTCAGTGCACAGCAGTCTGTTCAGTGCCCACACAGCCTGTTCATTGCCCAGCAGCCTGTTCAGTGCCCAGTAGTCTGTTTAGTGCCCAGAAGCCTGTTCAGTGCCCAGTAGCCTGTTCAGTGCCCAGCAGCATGTTCATTGCCCAGCAGCCTGTTCAGTGCTCAGCAGCCTGTTCAGTGCCCAGCAGCCTTTTCAGTGCCCAGCAACCTGTTCAGTGCCTAACAGTCTGTTCAGTACTCAGCAGCCTGTTCAGTGCCCAGCAGTCTGTTCAGTGCCCAGCAGTCTGTTCAGTGCCCAACAGCCTGTTCAATGACCAACAGTCTGTTCAGTGCCCAATAGTTTGTTCAGTGCCCAGCAGCCTGTTCAATGCCCAACAGTCTGTTCATTGACCAGCAGCCTGTTCAATGCCCAACAGTCTGTTCAGTGCCCAGAAGCCTGTTCAGTGCCCAGCAGTCTGTTCAGGGCCCAGCTGCCTTTTCAGTGCCCAGCGGCCTGTTCAGTGCCTAGCAGCCTGTTCAGTGCCCAGCAGCCTGTTCAGTGCCCAGCAGCTTGTTCAGTGCCCAGCTGCCTGTTCAGTGCTCAGCAGCCTGTTCAGTGCCCAACAGTATGTTCAGTGCCCAGCAGCCTGTTCAGTGCCCAGCAGTCTGTTCAGTGCCCAGCAGTCTTTTCAGTGCCCAGCAGCCTGTTCAGTGCCCAGCAGCCTTTTCAGTGCCCAGCAGTCTGTTCATTGCCCAGCATCCCAGCCTTACCTTGTGATCAGTATAGCAAGTGAGGAGATGAGTCGGATTATACAGAGCGGGGGTTTCCTGTTTACACCACACAGCCGCTGTCCTCAAGTCCTGTCTCCTATGATAGACGTCACCAGTGTGCTGCCTATCATAGGAACTGGCCTAGGAGGAGGTGGGACTTTGCCTGACAGCCGAGTAAGTGGGAGATCCCCACTATGTGTAATCCGGCAGCGCTCACCCCCCTCCCTCCCCATCAGAGACAGCTAGCCGCGGGACCCATGGTAGGGCCGGCCCTGGGTGCCCCCCTCTGCCCCAGCTGGATGTGCACTCGCCCAGGATCAGCCTGCCAATCCGGAGACAAAACAGGGGACAGCCTCCTGAAACAGTCCCCGTTTTGAGGAGGCTGTACCCGTAAACCGGTAACATCTGGTCACCCTACTGAAGGAGGTAGGTAGTGTACATGCTGAATCACTTTGCCAGCAGCACAGGAACTGAGAGTGCAAGGGCACAGGTTGGTGTATAGGTCTGCCTATGTCTGAAAAAGAAGAGCAAGTTCCTTGATCCACAGTCTTGTGGGCCCTCTGGATGAACTGATAAACCCCCCTCCCCCAGGCCAGGAAATATGATTACCACCCAGGAGCCATGGGGTACACATTTATAATTTGTATAAACGTGCTACACACACTACATGGGGCTTGAAGCCACCCTGCTAAGTAACAGGGCCCAGACCTCCTACAAAGGGCCTGGTGGTGCCCCCTTATCGGCGGCCCTGTGTGCACAATGTCCACTATGTCTGTACACCAATTCTTATGTGACCAATGTCAGCTCTCTCTTGTCGTTAACTTGATCTTTCTTTCCAGAAAGACTATTGCCTTGTACAGTTGCCCCTGTAAAGCATGTTTTACTTGTGTAGAGGTAATACTCAGACCACTTCTACAAGCACTCCCATATCAAAAGTTTTGTGCATCCTCTATAAAGAAGCTCTTTCAATATCTGGATTGTGTCTCTGTTTTTCTTGGGGTTGCTGATCACACAGTCTATGTATATATGTGTGGTAGGAAAAGGATCATGGTAGTTGTGCCCATTTGAAACACTATAAAAGTACATCTGGTGCAAATTATGAACACTAATTACAGGTAGCATATAGACATGGCAAATAGTATGGCTTTGAGGCTCTCACAAATGGACACTACAGCCTTACTTTTAATTTGAATGCAGCCCATTGCATTCAATGGGCCTGTACACACAGGCACGTAAATATCAGTTAAAGGGGAGTTCCACCCACTTTTCCATCTGTACACCATCCGCTTCAGAACTGACCAAAAAAAACCCAGCATTGCACGTTTTTTTTTTCCACTTTCTTTATCTTGTTTCTAGGGTTTTCATTATTTCTTCCTGTTTCCTCCCTCTGCGGTGATGTACGTCATTTCCTGCAGCGCACTGGCTCCTGGGAGATATGTGTCATGATTCCCAGGAGTCTCTTGACTGATTAGCTTTGTTGCCATAAAAACAGGGTGGGCACTTTCTCCGACAACGCCCATTGTGATGGCAACCAGAGACATTTCCTGCGCTGCGCCCTTTGTTTAGTGCACATGCACGAGTTCAGGAGGTGCATGCTGGGTAGCCAGCACCACCTTATTCTGGAAAAGAGTCCTAGTGAACTTCACATGCCCAAAAGCAAGATGGAAGCAATCAACAAAGCAGACAAAGGTTCATTTTAAAGAAAAAAACAGGAAATACAGTGGCGGTTTTACTAATATCATTTATAAAATGACATTAATAACAGCAGAACAGGTGCCTTTGGAAAAAAAAGTGGGTGCAACTCCGCTTTAAATAATACTACATTTAGATACATTTAAAAAAATGCAAACATCTACATTACTGGTCAATATCTTACATGCATAGGAGCAAATGCACACAAATTTGCAGACATCATCATTTCCCCCCACATTATTTGAATATTTGGCATTCTGGGAGCTAGAAGAACGTTTTTTGGAAAGGAACTTTCTGCCAGGAAGATCTTGCATTAATACATCAGTATCTTGCACAAGGATCCATAATATTTTCAGTTGTGGGTTTTCCAATCATAAATGTATCATAAACTAAGCACAGTTATAAAGTATGAATTATTACATCATTTATTTTACAACAGCAAAGGATGGCACATGATAAATGTGTTGCATTATTTAATGATAAATATGTGGCAATCTTTTCTGAGAATAAATAAAATTTAGGCAGTGTTAGTAAAGTCATTTTATTTGGCATGAGGGACAAAAATGTATACTTTTGTTTTTATTTAAAAGAGTTATTCTGCCATCTAGTGGTTATAACAGGTAAAATGCTTTTCTCATGGAAGCAGTGATGGGCTTGCAGAAACCATTTTTCCACCCTAGATAATGTGAATGTCTTTTTTTAATTAAGTCATTTTTTTCGTATAGAGATATGAACGCGCACATTATTGTTCTAGCAATCGCTGCTGGGAATAGTTTCTTTTTTAATGGTCATACATGGATGGATGTCAGTCACGCTCAATACATCCATCCATCCATGTATAACCAGTAAAAAAGGGACTATTCTTTTAACTATTAGGTGAACAAAAGATACTATTACTCTGCTCCAATGGGCAGTAATTACCAGACGTCTAAAATGACTTCCACTCATCTTGAGAGGTTGAATACAGGATTTATTTAGAGAGATAAAGAGTACTGCACACAGTAAGAAATATTTTTATTCTTCTGACGACATCAGTATGACATCTGATTGATTGCTATAGATTATTGCATTTTGTAGTTTGTGCTGCCTTAATGAAATTACAACTGTTTTATTAGGGCTAGTAATATTATAATTTTTTTTTAAATCAAGAATATTAGTCTTTATTTCTAATATTAGTTCATATCTCGACCCTGAGAGATACACTGTATTATCAAAACTATTGGTAATGCTTACCTTTACACGCACATGAACTTTAATGGCATCCCATCCCATATCAGGGTTCAATATTGAGCTGGCCCACCCTTTGCAGCTATAACAGCTTCAACTCTTCTGGGAAGGCTGTCCACAAGGTTTAGCAGTGTGTCTATGGGAATGTTTGTGAGGTCAGGCACTGTTGAAGGCCTGGCTCGCAGTCTCCGCTCTAATTCATCCCAAAGGTGTTCTATTGGGTTGAGGTCAGGTCAAGTTCCTCCACCCTAAACTCGCTAATCCATGTCTTTATGGACCTTGCTTTGTGCACTGGTGCACAGTTTTGTTGGAACAGGAAGGGGCCGTCCCCAAACTGTTCCCACAAAGTTAGGAGCAATTGTCCAAAATGTCTTGGTATACTGACGCCTTAAGAGTTTCCTTCATTGGATCTAAGGGGCCAAGCCCAACCACTGAAAAACAACCCCACACCATAATCCCCCCCCTCCACCAAATGATTTGGACCAATGCACAAAACAAGGTCCATAAAGACGTGGATGAGAGAGTTTGGGGTGGAAGAACTTGACTGCCTGCACAGAGTCCTGACCTCAACCCGATAGAACACCTTTGGGATGAATTAGAGTAGAGACTGTGAGCCAGGCTTTCTCATTCAACATCAGTGCCTGACCTCACAAATGCGTTTCTGGAAGAATGATCAAACGTTCCCATAGACACACTCCTAAACCTTGTGGACATAAAATCAAAAGTTAGTGCAGCACAAATAACATAAAATTCATAGATAAAAAGCAATAATTCAATTTCGTATAAAATAGTGCAGTATGATAAAATTCATGAAAGATCGGATTATATAATTCATATCAATGAGGTCAGAAGCGGTTGTCCCTAATAGGGAATATGATACATCGGAAGCGGCACGGGATCACCACCAGAGAATCCACTCTCCACACCTCCTGGGAAGAGACTAATCCTATCAGAAAGTAGTTCAGCGCTTATAACGATTCCCAACTCTGTCCCAGTACTGAGCCCATATACATCAGAGCAACTTACGATCGCGATGCAGCAGGAATGTAACACATGTAAACGAACACACAAACTAAGTGCTCTCTGCTAAGAATCCAAATACAATTAATAAAAGATTGCACTTACAAACGACTTCATCTTGAATAAGAACATAAAAAACACTGATCTCCTTTTGCCATTGAACGATAGCAGCGGTTGACGTCAGATAACAGCTCCATCTCCCGTACGCGTTACGTCAAACATGACTTCGTCAGCGGGGACATGCGCTTTTGACCTCCTGGTAAAACAGGGGTCTTACAGTGAGGTGAGTGCGCAATTCTTCTATCGATGACTCCAGTCACCTGGAGTCATTTATTACAGATCTCTCTCTCTCTCACGTGGACTTCTTTCTCTAAAGTGACGTTTGGGCTCACACATATACATCTTTATATGGACTCATTTATGGGCACTCATGTATTGATACCAATTTTATAATCCGATCTTTCATGAATTTTATCATACTGCACTATTTTAGAGAAATGTAATTATTACTTTTTATCTATGAATTTTATGTTATTTGTGCTCTACTAACTTTTGATTTTATGCTGTTTATTTGGACTGCATGACTCACCCTTCAGTGTCCAGCTAGCATTTATTTAAGGGTTATTAGAATTTTGTTTGCGCTGATAGATTTCTTAATATATTGAAACCTTGCGGACAGCCTTCCCCGAAGAGTTGAAGCTGTTATAGCTGCAAAGGGTGGGCCAACTCAATACTGAACCATACGGACTAAGACTGGGATGTTATTAAAGTTCACGTGCTTGTAAAGGTAGATGTCCCAATACTTTTGACAATATAGTGTATATGGGGGCTGCTAAAGTTGACCTCTTCTGAAAATGTTAGTTATATGGCTCTTGTGCTGACCTATTTGATTCAATATTTTCTAATTCACAGACTCTGAAAAATATACATTTTAGGAAAGACAAAGCAAAGCCAGAACCCCTTATCTAAGTACTTATTGAATAGTACTGAAGCTAAAGGATCAGCAAGACATCCAGGCAAATAACATTTTCAGATGTAGAATAGGGAAGGGTGCCTGTCAATTTATTTTCCTGATGCCAACATGGCAGCATACATGATATAGCTTATAGCCCCTATCTTCACCCACAGGACCAGTTTAAATCTAAAAAAGGAAGAAATGATGGACACGCCCTGTTGCAAACGCGGATATCAGGCCCCTGCCCTTTTCACCTACTCGTGACAAAGGACTGGCCAATCTCACACCACGCTGACACTTACGTCACAATGCCACTCTCAGTTGCACCCTGCACACAGATTTTGCAACTCGCGGGGCCACAATCTAGGTGCCAGCAACCTGAGAGAGATTGTCACTGGGTTACGTTAATTAAGCAATTAACTCTTTAGCTGCCACCACAAGATTAGCAATAACAACTCTGATTTTAGAATAAACATTTATAACAGACACTGTCACCACAGACAGGTATATTCAGAAATTTATATGACAGTAGAAAGAGACAGGGGTTCTTATAGTTTGCATCAAAAACGTTAGGAACTTTTCAAAATATGATTTGATAATGAAAAGATCAAAATAGTGTAAATAAAATATTTATCGAAAAAGGGTGTTACAAGGAAATAAAGACAATAAACCCACAGAGAAATAAAAAGATGTTGAAAAGGAAGCATACTTGCAAATCATGGTAGACAAGCATAAACATGACTAGTGTATTGCTTAATTTGGCTGCCAAGACCATAACACACCTCCTGCCTTACCCGCCTTATATAAATAAGACACAACCATCTATGATTGGAATTTAAATGGCCATAGCAGCCTTTTATTAACAAAAAGACACAATTCAACAGAATACAACTTTATTACATTCCATGAAAGATAAACTGTTACCCCATACTGAAATAATACTGACTCTCTTCAATCCAGGGTTTTGGAGGCAAGCATGTTCTATCAAATCGGCTGTATCAAGCACCATGTTCCATACTATGGCCCCCAGCCGCAATTACACTTGGGGACAATTAGTTACCACATTACCACCCGATACAGCCCTAATACCGATATTGCCATACTGCCGTCACATCCACGGGAAGGTACCCATACCAAAGATGGGCCCATACCATCATTCTCCACAGACCATTTTGACCATGCCCACCTTCAAAAGCCTGAGACCCCTGCCACAGACGCCCAAGTGAGAAACCTCACACTTGGGTGGCCCGCCACAAATGAAAAGCCCTCTCAATGCCCTCCTGCAAACTCAAGCACCACATATCAATCCTGATAGCGTTCAGGTGGACACCATCCCCCCTCAAGTAGATCCAATTATCACCCTCCAATTCTAGATGATGCACCGCAAGGCCGCCGTTCCTGACAAAAAATGTTGCTACCTCTTTGTTAACCTTTAGGCCTCATACACACGGGCGTTTGCAAAAAAAGATAAGCAAAACGCCGGGCCTGACGTCAGGGAAAAAGTTGCTGTTTTTCTCGGCGTTTTGCATTGACGTTAATGCACGTTTTTTCACGCTAGCTTTCAGCTGCGTTTTCTGCCTCTATTCAAAATCAATGGCTCCCTATGGGAGCCCATTGATTTGAATAGAAGCCGCACCAGAAGTCGGATCACGGGGATCCGACTTGCGGCGCTACTTGTGTGCTAGGTATCTTAAAGGGGAACCCCCGCAAAAAAATTGCGTGGGGTCCCCCCCCCCAAGAGCATACTAGGCTCTGGCATGGATTTTAGGAGGAGCCCCCACGCCAAAAAAATGGCGTAGGGTCCTGCCGAAAATCCATACCAGACCCTTATCCGAGCACGCAGCCTGGCAGGCCAGGAAAGGGGGTGGGGACGAGCAAGCGCCCCCCCTCCTGGACCGTACCAGGCCGCATGCCCTCAACATGGGGAGTATAGGTGCTTTGGGGCAAGGGGGGCTCTGCGCCCCCCACCCCAAAGCACCTTGTCCCCATGTTGATGGGGACAAGAGCCTCTTCCTGACAACCCTGGCCGTTGGTTGTCAGGGTCTGCGGACGGGGGCTTATCAGAATCTGGAAGCCCCCTTTAATAAGGGGGCCCCCAGATGCCGGGCCCCCCACCCTATGTAAATGAGTATGGGGTACATCGTACCCCTACCCATTTACCTGGGGGAAAAAAAGTGTACAAAAAAACCACTATACAGCTTTTTAAAATATTTTATTAAATCCACTCCGGCATCTTCTCCCCTCTCTTCTCCCTCATCTTCTTTCTTCGGCTCTTTTGTGGGGTCTTCTGTCTTCTGAGGGGTCCTCTGCGGGTCTTCTGTGGGGTCTTCTGCTCTTTTGCCGCTGTCTCCCCGGCTAGCTTCTCCCGCCGCTGCTTCTTCTTCTTCTCCTCCTTCTTCTTCTGGAGATGTTGACTCGTCGCTCTCTTCCACTCGAATGCCGGGTCCGTGCTGCGCGGTTGCTTTATATTGGCATGGGGCGGGGCCACACGATGACGTCATCATGAGCCCCACCCTCATGATGTCACATCCTGGGGCGGGGCTGTGATGTGATGCGGACCCGATGTCCGCCGGCGAGCCGCGGTGAGTGGCTACAGGGAAAGAACGGGGAACCTCCGATGTAAACATGGCGGTTCCCCGCTCTGTCAGTGGGGCATGAG
>BLSH010266345.1:140934-153595 GCA_018402905.1 Glandirana rugosa
TGGCAAGTGTGACACGTAAGTGTTGGGCCGGTGGTGTGATTCCTACTAACGACATCGTCTGGAGGGGTGTGTCACGTACACACCATCGGTAGCGGCTAGGTGTCACTTCTGAGAACGGGAGTTCTGGGACTTATCCTTGTACGTGTGGTCAGGGGTCCCTTCGGTGTCCTCCTCTTTTTGTATTTCCAATGGTTTTCTTTTGTAGGGATGTCGGATTCGTTTTTTTCTCAATAAATGACCGCCTGCCGACTGAGACAGAATCCACCTGGGTTTAGCCTCTCCCAGGTGCAGTCCTGCATCTTAGAATGCCAAGTGCACCAACCAGGTGGGGAGTCCCTTCTGGTGGTCTTTTGGAACCGACAACATGTGAAGCACCTGAGCTGGTGCTTGGATGCTGGAGTCTATGCTGCATGTGTTTCTCTGCCTTTGGTCAGCTTTTCTTTAAAGCTATCACTTCACTCTCCCATCCCATTATTCCTGAGACCCTAATCATGTATTTCTTTTTTTGCTTAGGCTGTAGGGATGTTTTCTTTTGGTAACCTTTATGTTTTTCTCCTCCTGTGGCTTCCCTGGGGACTGGTGTGCATGTTCCTATTCAGGGTCTTGAGGGCAAGAGTCTTCACTGTGGATCGGCGATGGCTACCACACATGCACTGTGTGGGGAGGTCTGCTACAGCAATCATCCTTAGTGTGGTGGCCAGGTTGTGAATGCACAGTGTGAACGGTCCAATGGGCAGCAAGCGTGCCTGATTGGTGGACAGCTTTTCCTTGAGGAGGAAGTGATGGGGCAGTGTGTGCATCAGTTAGCACAGGATTTCTACAAAAAAAGGAAAAAAAAAATACCTGAGGTATTAGCATTGGCACCAGTTGCTCCTGGGAGGCCTGCTTCAGGTACATAGAGGAGGACAGACAATTTAATTTTCCAGGAAATCCTCTCTGTGCATTTACTGATTTACTGGCACACTGTGTGTCTGTTGGTCTGTATCTTTTTGAATGTCTCTTTGCTTCCTCTTCTGTGCTGTGTGAACTTTTTTCATCAGTATGAACCTTTTGCCACACTATCAAGACCTCAGTGTGCTCAGGTATGGACCATCAGTATGGCAAGTAAGAAAAGGAAAGAAAAAGCGATTGTTTTCAATGAGCGTGGCCTTCATCTTCTGGTGCAACCTTGCCCACTCTTTCTCTTGCTTAAGGTCAAGCTAAAAGAACGTCATCATGTCATGATGGGTCTGGTGTGGACAGTAACTCATCCAGTTCCGAAGGTCTTGCCCAGGATGCTCAGTGAGTGACAGTATTCCCTCCTCCCCTGAGTGCTAACAGCAACAAAAGGGTAAGAAGTTCTTGGCCTGTGTTGCAGACCTATTACCAGACTACCATGTCTACGGATATTGCCCCGAGACCTCTGTAAGGAAAAAGGATTCTGTGAGTAAGCAAGTCATGGCCCTTGTTTGGCAAGAAGTTAATAAGTCTCACAGCCATCTATATTTCTGATTAGAAGCGCACCTAATCCAAACCATTCACCCCTATCTTACACCTGGATTCACCAGAGGCAAAAGAAGGTCAATCATCCTCTTCGAAGAGGCTAAGCAGGATTTGAGTGGAGTGTCTTTGGTCAGTGGACATGTGCAGAATGGATAAATGAGTTTTATTTTGGATAGATTTGTTGTTACTAATTTTGTTTTGTTGATTCATTTTTTGGAATTTGTTTAGTTTAGTTATGTTTATTAATTTTCTAACGAATTCCAAATGTTTGGAACAATTTGAATTTGGATGGGTCGAAAAATGAAATGTCAAGGATAGCTGTTTCTTAAAGAGCGGGCCAGGAAGCCAGGCGCCATGTTGTTAGCTATCAATGTCTCACCAGCTGTCAGCTGGCTTCCTCACTGAGAGCTGAATGTACACAAAAGAATGCCAGCAATAGTAAATTCAGAAAAAAACAGCGCTGGGTCCCCCCCCAATCCATACCAGGCCCTTCGGTTCTGGTATGTATTTTAAGGGGAACCCCACGCCAAAGTTTAAAAAGAACATGGCATGGGGTCCCCCCAAAATTCATACCAGACCCTTATCCAAACATGCAGCCCGGCCGGTCAGGAAAGGGGGGGTTGAGCGAGCACCCCCTGAACCATACCAGGCCACGTGCCAGCCCCCCACCCAAAGCACCTTGTCCCCGTGTTGATGAGGACAAGGGTCTCTTCCCCACAACCCTGGGCAGTGGTTGTGGGGGTCTGCAGGTGGGGGGGTTATTGGAATTGGGAAGCCCCCTTTAACAAGGGGGCCCCCAGATCCCAGCCCACCCCCTATGTGAATGAGTATGGGGTACCAAAAAAGTATAAAAAGTGAAGACACAAAACAAGTTTTTGACAATCCCTTTATTGAAAAAAAAAATGTCCCCTGGTGTGGATCCATCGTCAATCACGATGCCAGCCTCCACCGCCAGACCTGAAAAAAGAAAAAAAAAACCTCTGGCCTTGTCAAACGCTCCCGCCGACTGCCTGTGCCTCAGTCTGGCATTTCTTAAATAGCTAAAGGGCGGGGCACCAGATGACATCAGCGGGTGACTCTGCCCCCTTGTGACATCATCAACCCAGCATGCCCCGGAACGAATTAACAATGTCTACTGTCCAGTCATTCATTAGTGTGGTTAAGCAGGCCTGGAATGAGATGACCTTGGTGACTGCCTTCAAAGTCAGAACATACTCCCCGTTTTTCAAAAAATGGCCTTCCATTCTCCCTAATAAAGGGCGAAGCCGTTGATTTAGAAGTGACAGTAGTGGTATGAATTCTTACATATGTAAGCTGAAATAAATTTTACCCCACCCAAGAGGAAAATGTCTCCCCTCTGGTCAGAATGGCATTGTGTAGGTGTAATTACAGCAATGTACATTAGGTGTGGATGCTACCATTATGTATCTTCAGTTCCTGTTCGTTGTGTCCTCAATCGTAGAGTTGATGGAGATCTGAGAGATTCATGTTGAGAGGCAGGGGAAACTTTTAACTCAGAATCCCAAGGTCGCCATCGCCCATGAGCTGCCAAAAGAGCAGGAGATTGGTGCTCTTCATGAGCTCAAGTACACAGAAGACTTTGTAGATGATGTAGCTTTTGTTGTTTTCAATGTGCCCATGAATTATAAAGCCCATTTTTTGTATCTGTGGGTGCCTTCTATGGTAAAACTTGGTTACCTTTCAGAGTTCAGACATCACTCCCTGGAACATTTCTTCATCCCGAGTAGCACATTTCACTCAGGAGGTTAATGTCCTCTACCAGTATATCAATATTATGCAACTGCAAAGGATAATGATTTCAGGTTCTTCCTCAGAGATTTACAGGCTTTTAATTCTCCTCAGTGTCTCATACAAAGAAGACCGGAAATTGGAGACCAGTGTTCAATTTAAAGAAACAGCGTCTCGTGGGAGTGGAACATTTCCAGTTCATGTGCATTCCTTTCAGAAATCTTCATCTCATTGATAACCTTTATGGAAGACCTAATCTCCTCTGAGAAAACGGGGGGGGGGGGGCTATAAATCCATGACTACTTGGATGGTATCCTACTGTTGGCCCAGAGTCTAGATCACCTACTAGTTCAAAAGCAGATTCTTCTGGCCAGCCTGAGAATTTTGGCTATTTAGGAGGTATCAAGACAGTTGGAACCGACCCAACTAGTCATCGATATGGAGGCCTAGTTCAATGCTCAAGCGAGTACTTTTTTCCTCCTCTTCAGAATGGGCCAAGCAGCAAGGAGAGCCTTCAGAATGTCAGTGATGTCAACTTCCTAATGCAGGGGTCTCCTGGGAACGATGGTGTTTTATATCCCTATGCTATCCTGGGCACACTGGAATCTTTGAATGTTCCAAAGAATTTCCAAACATATGCTTCTGTTTTCTTCTCTTTTATATAATATGTAGGCTTTGGGTGTGTCTTTCATTTGACAAGCAGTGATTAAGTGTGCTAAATTCCCTTTACTGATTTTGGATTGCAGGCGGAAATGCACTAATGCACCAATTTTTATGATCTGGGGATCATTGCAAAATTAAGATAATTTGGTTGCCAGTATACTGCCGCTTTTAGTGACTCATAATATGTCTATTATCTCCCTTTGGTGAATTCAGCTTATCTTGAATATATATAGTTTAGGTAAGCGTATACCTCTTACCAGTTGTATCCAGCTGGCATCTCTTCTGTGACCGTTAGATGGCGTCTGTTATCATCTGCACATGTGCGAGCGTCATGATGTCACAACGCAAATGTGCGTGATGATGTCATGACATTTTGACCACCTAATTTATAGAGGAACCCTTTGTTTGGTTGCCATTATGCCATCTGTTTTTAGTTGGTGCACTATTAGATTTTTCTGTTTATGGCACACTTAGATCTTTATTTTCATTCATGTTCTATACTCTTGACGATGCTCTTTTTTTGCTCGAAACATGTTGAGTTTTTTGCTTTCTTTTCTGGGGGGCACACATGTTTTTTTTAGATGGGTGACCTATCATTCCAAAATATCCTCTTGTTAGTGGCTGCAATATTTTAAGTGGACTTAAACGTTTTAACCTCTTTTTGACTTTAGGCTTTGGAGAATGGGCAGGGGTTTGTGATTACTGGTACTACCCTTTAAGCCCAATGATTTTTATGTTTGCATCTCCTCTGTAGTATTTGAATTTGCTTTAAATGAACTGTTAAATAGCAGTGGGTAGGTTGGTATATAATCACCACTGTATATATTGATATTTTATATATTGATATTATTGAAATTATTATATAACCAAGAGGTATTTTTGTGGTGTCTTTATTTGTTTTTTTGACATTGGGAGAGAGATTTCCATTCACCCCAGTATAATGACAACACTTTTTTACTTCCTAAAAAATATATAGAGTTTTCTTATGTTGAGCCACAACTTTAGTGGGAGTATTTGATATATTGCTCCAAATTAAGTTGGAGGTTCAAGGAGTGTTGTTTGATGGCCCCCCTCCTATAAGTAGTAAATAACACACACGATGGTCCTACCACATATCTAAAGTCCTAATATTGTATTGATAGATCTTGCTCATATCACTCAAGTATTGTGAAGGTGTTTGTGTCCCCATCCATTTACAAGGTACCTCTCTCGCTACCCACACCTTTTTGGTGTGGAGGAAATGGACACTCTCGCTCACTCTTGGAATAGTCACCTAGTGGAGGTACCTCTACTGCCTGTGGTCATGAGGCTTTGGATGAGATTGTTTTTGGAGATGCCTGATTGGCTCGCAGGCTTTGATTTACCTTAGCCACGGAGCTAAGTCTAGACCCACCATTTCAGCTATCAATGTTTCCACAACCCCTATCCTAGGATAGCCTGGAAATTGAGATGGGAGGATGGGAGGAATGACCCGTCCTCCGGCAGTGGTTTAATCTTGGCAAGTTTCCAGGAAAGACGTCAGGAAACGCTATTTACTCCAAAGTCTGGAACTGGTTCACAGTCTTCACAGCTAAGTGGAATTTCAATCCTTGCAACCCAGAATGGGTTGGCTTAGGAAAGGAAAATTACAGTCAGTATTTGATACAATTTTCCTTTTTTTGCTGTATTCAGCTGGTGAAATTTCCCCTTGCGGTCACCAAACCACATGCTAATGAGGTACCATTGAGTTTGGTGCTGTGCAATTTTTAAAAGTCATGCCTGTTGTATGTTTTGCTAATTCCAATGCATTTGGCAGCCCATTGTAAGTAATGGTCTATCAAAAAGGGAATGCATGGGAACACAGTGTAAACTGGCACTTACAATTTATCAAATGTCCTCAATAATGAGTTAGAATATACCCATTAAATTTCTTTAGGTGTTTTACTCAAAAATACCACATGATCACAGCTTACTTCTAGTGCTTGAGGAACCCTGCACACTTATCCTCTGGGCTCATGGCAGCCATTTTGGGAGAGCATGTGTCTGATTGGACACCCATGTTAACCCTGGGGAGACTATATATAGCCCAGTACTGTGGGGTGTGAGATAGCGACAGAGACCTGCTGGCTAGGTAAAGTTAGGACTAGTAAAGGGAGCGGTTCCTGAGGAGCAAGGCAACTTTGGAGTAGTTCCCTGGAAGGATAGTACTCCTGAATATGTCTTGGGGTTTGGGGAAGGGTCTCCTTTGTCCAGGCTGCATTTGGATTGGTACATCCTTGCACTCTGTATTGCCAGCACAGTACCCTGGCTGAAGTCCACTCCAAGCCTAAGGGAATCTGTTTAGGAAGCAATCTACAAGCACACGGCTCATGTAAATTCTACATATTTGTACTGCTTTCTATTGAACTGAAATAGTGTCTTATGGCCTATACACGTTCTTTGGGATTATCTCCACATTTCTGTACTATTTATTATTCATTACATAAACCAGAAAATTCCTAGAGGACTTTGGCTCGCCTGGTCCTTTTAAATTACTGGCACACAGTTTGCCCTGCCCATGGACAGGTCAAACCCTTTGCCAATGAATAAACCTTTATAGATTCACAATTAACGACAACAAAACAGCTGTTCCTATATTGGCCCATTTCTGCAATAGATGAAAAACAGCATAAATGATCTCAAGATTATAGTACCGACAGAGAATTTCAATGCACAGAAAGAGAGGGTGGAATAGTAAATGTAAATTTATAGAAATAAAAATCAGAACTCTAGACTGTGGTGTAATTAAGAGCAGAAATTTTATGTGCCACTATGTAATTAAAATTCTGACCTGGGACAATAAAGCCTGTTTTCCCTCAATTCTTAGGGTCAAAGATATATGGAAATTTTAAAAAGATTCTCACTAACAAAGTGTACCTTGATGTCTTATTTCCTAGTCAATTACCCTAAAACAATCCTAAGCGTTGACTATTGATATATCCTAACCATTTACAATAGATGTTACTATTTCAATGTCCAGAAAAAAAATATATAATCTAGTGAAGTGCCCCTGAACTTCTTATTCCCAAACCAATTACTCCAACAACCCTTAGCCCTGATTGCAAATAATAAAGCCTAACCATATCTGCCCTTTTCACATTAGCAGACCAATTGGGTCCGCCTGTCAGTTTTTCTGGCAGACTCAATCGGACCCTCCAGTCTCTTCTATGGAGCAGCAGGTGTCAATGGACATGTGTCCGTTGACGCCCGTCGACATCCGGTCCAATCCTATATGCTAAAAACAGACGAATAAGGATCTTGTTTGGCAGATTGGATGGCAGTTGGGTGTAAACAGACAAGTGGTCAACCGCCCATAGAGGAGAGCAGGCTTTATCTGTGACCCCTCTGCATAAGTGGAGCGGACACAGATCAGCCATCCGCCTGCTCGGATTCCCCGCTGAGCAGGCGGACTACAACAGAGCCTGCCCCATGTAGAAGAGGCCTTTCAATAGCTATTAATAGTCAATTGCATTAGGAAATAAACAGTTGTATTTGATAACTGTACTTAATTATTCCTCCATATAACTCTGTGTATAGGTATTTTGGTTTCAGAACCACTTTCAAAATTGTATAGTTCCTGATAAGGGACCTAATAAATCCCAGACGCTTGCATCTTTAAAATTTTAAGTTAGCCAATAAAGGGTATCATTTAAACTCCAATCCTAGTAAATATGCAAAAGAAAAAAGAAAAAAAAAAGGTAATCATTGTTATAATTGTGTGTATTGTCAAACTAGGCCTTGAAGAGGGCTGCTCATATTTTATGTAATTCTGATCTCATCCACAGGGGTTTCCTGAAACTTGCTTAGCTTCTTTACAGACATGATATCAATCTATGAGTATGATAACATGTAGACATGGTAGTGGTAATAAGCAATAAAACAAAGCTGCAACATTCCAATAGCTGGGGAAAAGATGGTCTAGTAACACAGTAGAATGTATGTTTGGGCAAAATAAGCTATAACGTATACAATAGCAAAATGTGCAGATTTCCTCATGTTTTGTATCTATACAAACACTGAAAGTACAGAAAAATACTTGTTAATTCTGCAAGAAATGCAGTGAGCACCTAGTTTCCTGCAGTGAGCAGACAACATTCTCTCAGCACTAAAATTCCAAACAGTGTTATTAGCCCTACCTAATGTAGCCAGGAGTCCAGAAATATTCCCCTGGGATATAGACAATTGTGCCCATTGTCTAACGTGGAGGATTCCCTCTAGTGTTCGTTTGTGGAATAAGAATGCATTGTAAGGAGAATGAAGCATTGTGGGATTTGTAGTGTGGTAAGAAGAAACAGTCAGCCGACTCTGGTATGAATGACTCCATTTCCCATATGGCTATGCTTCGCTGGAGGCTTCTGGGAGGTGCAATGCTTTGTGGGAGAACTTATTTAAATAGGAGGAAGAGCTGACTCCAGTCTCTTGGGACGGTGTGATCGATCAGTGAGGAACCCTGTGCACTTCTGTGACCAGAGCTAGGCCCACGGCCTACTTACAGCATTCCAGCCGACTGAATTCTCTGCAGGTGACCTAGCTAGCTGCCACTCTCTAGCAACACAGTGAGTGACCAGCGGAGCCATCCTATCTTCATCTGAGTCAGGATTGAAGCCGCAGCAGCCACCACAATCGATCCAGGAGAATTGCATGGAGTGCAGTGGATGCTGTTTACTTCCCAGGAGCAAGCCATCTGTGTGAACTAACGGTCCCAGCATTACCATCATCCTCATCTGAGTGCCGGATTGTTTATCCAGTCTTTGGTTATGGTGAGCGGGCTCAGGCCCACATATGACTACTTATACTGTCTATTCAGCATCCTTTTGTTACATCTTGGATTACAGTTTATATACACTGGATTGTCAATTGTGACCAGTTTATTCAAGAAGTCAGTGATCACTGAAAGGCTATTTAGTTTATTGGAATTTAACCTCTTTTGTGCCTCATCTCAAGGATTAGAAGGACACAGTGTTCTCAGGTACCTAACTTTGATTGCCAATGAAGATTGCTTGAACTTTACAAGACAGGATTGCTGCAAATACATCTACTCATATTTTCCCCAGTCGTATACTCAGAGCTATTTACTTGGTATTACTTCATCTCCTAAGAACTCTCGAAGCTAGAACAGGAGAATTTAGATAGAAATTCAGAGTTATCTAGTGTGACTATACAACACTAATTTAACTGCTAATTGGTTATATTTCATATGTGCCTTTTATAGATCATTGTCATTTGTGTTACAATCCATTGAGTGGTACCAATTTACCCTTTGGGTCATTCATTTTTGTATAGGGTCTTACTGTATTATATTTCTCTGTATTTTCAGTAAACAATACTAAATCACTTTTGTCTCAGTGAACCCTTGGGTATTGTTTAAACTCAATTGGAGGAATTATATCTTGCAATTATTATTGTTGTTGGAGAATACAGGGAGTGGCGGAAGCTACCAAAGTAACTTCTACCTTTGTTCACCAGAATTATAAAGTTAACTTGTGAATGTGAAGGATTGTGATGTTTATGTCAAGAATTTCTGTTAATCAATAATCCTTAGAGGCATGGCCTATATTTTTGTTACTAAAAGGTTGTCATTTCTTGCAGAAATAATAGTTAAGTAAATATTTCTAATTCCAACTGTGTCGTGATTTCCATTATTGAAAGAGTGTGCTTCTTAATGGAACAATATGAGTGAACCCAGAGTGTCAGGAATATGAGTGAACCCAGAGTGTCAGGGGTGGTGGAGGAGTCTCAGAATGGGGAGACCCAAGGGGAAATTGATTTTTTAAGCAACCCTCAAGAGGGCAGCGCTACATTTGGGGGCTCGTCCAGGATTCCCCCTGTGGTGAACCTTGAAAGGTCTGAAGAACTCCCCAGGAACCAGATGGACTCAATTGCCACTACTAAGTGGGCTCAAGAGGAAGGGAGTTGATTAGAGTTGACCAAAGTACTAAAGTTACCTGGAGTGGGATGGTCCGAACGAGATGTGCGACTGATGTTAAGAGGGGCTATTCCAAACCAGGGGTCATATGTCGTGGCTCTGAGGACAGATTCTGAGGAGGATGACACCTATGCTCTAGTAGAATGGAGAGAAAGTGTTCCAGTAAGTCTCCAGGAAGGGATTGTGACACTGACAGATGGATTGGAAGTTTATAGCATACCTCTAAAGGTAGAAGAAGGGTCCATACAGGAAGAATCTTCATGTGATGCAGAGAAGTCAGTCATGGAGGAGAAGGAAGCTGAAAGGGATGCCACCTGCCTCTTTCTACCTGAATATGGGCCGATTGGTGGAAAGCTTGATACAGAGTAATGACCCCACAGTTCATCAGGGTTATCAAAAGCTGCAATATTTTTCTGGCCGTACACATACTCCTGCAGAAGAAGAGGATTTTGATAGCTGGATGGATCAGGCTATCCAAGCAGTGGAAGATTGGAATGTGCCAGAAGCAGTGAAAAGGCAACCAATAAGTGAAAGCCTGAGGAGCCCTGCTGTGGATGTGATCCAAAGTTTAAAGAGCGGAAGACCGGATTGTGTGGCCATGGATTGTATTGAAGCTTTGTGTGCAGTGTATGGTAGGGTGGAGAAGAGAAGATCCCAGATCTAATGTACAAGTTTGAACATACTCCCCAGCAAAGAGGGGAGAAGTTATCTGCTTATGTTGTCTGAGTGGATCGGGTCTTACATCAAATCATATTGAAGAAAGGAATTGACCCAAGAGAAGCTGACCAGTCAATATGGGAGAGAATTTTACAAGGGGCAAGGCCAAATCATCCTATTGTATTGTGGTTGCTATTAAAAGGAATACAGATTGTACCTACGTACGAGTTAATGAGGATGGTCAGAGAAGAGGAGGCCGTGCTTGATGAGAAAAATCAGGGATCCTTTGTAGGGGTGAATGTTACCCCAAAAGCCGGAAAAGCTCAACAGGTTCAAGTCGAGTCAGAACTATTTGAAGCTGACAATGAAGTGGGTTCTGAATGGGGAGAAAGCACTAGGCTTGTTACTTATTCACCCATTCCCGAAGAGTCTCCAGTCAAACTTCTAGCACAGGTGGCACAAGCTCGGGGCCAATTGCAACAAACCCTGATGAGAGTCATGGAGGTCCAGGGATCTGTTCAGACAGATGGGAATGATCCCAGGAAGTGCTTGAAGTGTGGGGAGTCAGGGCATTTCAAGAGACAGTGCCCAAAAAGAGAAGAAGAATTTCATTTTATGGCCGAGTTATTTAAGGCATTACAACAGCTTTTGGATACTCAGTGGGCGGTAAACTTCAGAGGGTCTCAGTGAAGGAGCCAACTGGGAACCCGAAGAATCTGAGCTCCAGGAAGTTGAGCAGAAATAGGACAAGTCCCAAGAAGACAAGTCCAAAGAAGAGAAGTCCAAAGAAGGAGAAAGTCTTTAACCCGTCACCGGGGTCTGAGGGTCAGGCGCAAGTAGTCAATACTGGGTCAGTTGCTAAGGCCAGCGTTAGATCCTCACAGAGTGGTCAGATGAAGAGTCCTGGTGAGACAAAGAAAGCTACTCTACCAAAGAAGTTAGTGGGGCCATCCCCTATTGTATCGGTGCAAGTGGAAGGCATTTACACTCAAGCCCTGTTAGACACTGGGGCTCAAGTCACCCTTTTTTATAGAGACTTTTATGATCAGTACCTGGAACATATCCCCTTGAACAAGTTAGAAGAGTTGGAGATTTGGGGCCTAGGGGCCAACTGTTTCCCTTATGATGGCTACATCAGAATCTCCTTTGGGCCAGCTTCCACTGGAAGGGTAGAGACCTTTGATACCCTAGCTGTTGTGTGCCCGAGGCCAGTTGGAGCAGACCGCAATTCCATGATAATCGGGACTAATACTGACTTAGTGCGAAGATTACTGGAGAAAGTGATAGGAGAAGATGGGACTATACCTGAGAAAATTTATCCCACTTTGTTTCAAGCTTGTCAGCAAGTGATTCAGGAAAAGAGGGCTCCAGCCCATGGAGTAGGTCATTTGTGGAAATTAGACACAAGATAGACTGTGCTTCAGCCTGAAGAAGTCACTTGTATGAAGGCTACCGTGAAACTTACGTGGAATCTTCCTGGGCCTTTTGTAGTGTTGGAGACAGATGCGCAGACTGAAGCTGAAGTATTAGTCATGGTTAGAGTTGAGCGAACCCGAACTGTAAAGTACGGGTTCGTACCGGACTTTAGGGTGTCCGTGTCCTGAACCCGGACATTTGAGAAAAAGTCCGGGTTCGAGGTTCGGGTATTTTTTTGCGTCTTTTGAATAGCTGCAGGGCAGCCAATGAACAAGTGTTTCACTCGTTTACCCTTAGAAGCCATCACAGCAATGCCTACTAATGGCATGTCTGTGATTGGCCAGTGCATCATGTGACCCAGCCTCTATATAAGCTGGAGTCACGTAGTGCTGCATGTCACATCATCTCATACTAGTATAGGGAGAGGATCCTGCTGCTACTGTGAGGGACAGATTAGCTTTCGAAAATCATCTCATACTAGTATAGCGAGAGGATGCTGCTGCTGGTGTGTGGGACAGATTAGCTTTAGAAAATTATCTCATACTAGTATAGCGAGAGGATGCTGCTACTGGTGTGTGGGACAGATTAGCTTTCGAAAATCATCTCATGCTAGTATAGGGAGAGGATGCTGCTGCTGGTGTAAGGGACAGATTAGCGTTATAAAATCATCTCATACTGGTTTAGGGAGAGGTTCCTGCTGCTGGTGTGAGGGACAGATTAGCGTTATAAAATCATCTCATACTGCGATTA
>BLSH010266345.1:194386-212915 GCA_018402905.1 Glandirana rugosa
ACTCCACATCCACCCCCCTTCCTGTTTTTTTACTTGATTTTAATTTATTTTCCCTATCCCCATTTATTTGTAGGGCACTTGCCCTAGTTTGAAGATGATTTTAGAACAGTTATATGGCTTCTACCGTTAATTAATACTTTTCAGACACAGTTTGAAGATGATCCACATTCACCTCCATTTTTGCTTTTTTTATGTTTTTATTTTTTAAAAAATATTTACAGTTATTTCCCTGTCCCCATTTTTTTGTAGGGCACTTGCCCTACCCTTACCCCCATTTTACTTCCTTTTGCAGCCCTCTGGGGCTTTCCAGGACTTTCCTACAGCCATTTTTGTGCCTAAAAGTTCGGGTCCCCATTGATTTCAATGGGGTTCGTTGTCCGTGCGATCGTTCGGGTTCCGTCCGGACCCGGACCCGGACTTTGTCACGAAGTTCGGACGGACCAGCAGAACCCGAACTTCCAGGTGTTCGCTCAACTCTAGCTATGAGGTATTTTAATGCATTTCTGAAAGTGGTACATACCACTTCATGAATGGAGCCCATTGTCTTTTTTTTTAATTTGTAATATATGTCTTAATGAGTTATTGCTGTTCAGGAGGTAGGTCTGTTGACCCTATATAAAATTGCATGCTTTTCTTTGACATTATGGGGTTGATTTACTAAAACCGGAGAGTGCAAAATCTGGTGCAGCTGTGCATGGTAGCCAATCAGCTTCTAACTTCAGCTTGTTCAATGAAACTTTGACAAAAATAGCTGGAAGCTGACTGGGTTCTATGCAGAGCTGCACCAGATTATGCACTCTCTCAACCCCTATATGTTACAAATATGTTGTGATTAGCATTGCAGATTACTGTCACCCAATTATTCCTGAAGAAGCGGGCATTGACCTGAAAAACGTGTTTGGATATTGTGGATATTCCAATACATAATTGAATCAAATAATGGAAACAAGTACTGTGAATTAATGAATGTAGTTAGATATGAGTATTGAGATATCTGGAGTGGATTGATGTATACTAAGTTTATATATGTATGTGGAACAGCAATTAACAAGTGTTTTATCTTTATTATTTTAATGATAAATAAAAACATGTGATATTACCTAGTACAGTACTGTCTTGGTACCTTTATAATCTTGTAGTTTTTATTTGTTAGGGCTTTTTTACATACAGTATATTACATTTAAGATGTGGAACCTTTAATAACATTATAGTTACTGTCCCCATTTTTTCTTGCTTTCTTGTTATGGATTGCTTAATACAAGGCTTATATTGTCATTGACAGTCAGATTTGATAGCTAGCAGTCGCACATAATGTTGGTTCCTATCGGTCAATGCTTGAATGTAGATTACATTCACTCAGCACAGGACATCTTCCAGGGGAACATTAAAGACTTTGGGCAGGAAGCTAATAAATTAATTCTACACTGCACATACCTTTTCAACCCACCTGTCTTTGGAAATAAATGAAATCAGAAATTCCAGTGCCATCTTATTCTTTAGAATGAAACATAAAAGCTCAATACTCACTTGTATGTCCAGCATATTTTCATTATTTCAAATATTTCGGGTGGACACCTGGGCGGACAATCCAAACGTTTTCCAGTTTCAATCATCTGAGTCACGTCTCCACCTTTCATTCCCTAACAAAGTATTAAATGGTTAACCTTAATGCCTAAAGTAAGCCCTTAACACTTAGTCTGTATGTGTCCCCGTCCACCTTCACCCCCACATGTGCACCACAGTTTCTAAGCATTTTAGTGGAAGGGCTATCAACATTTGGATGTTCTTCCATTGAAATAAATGAAAACTTCAGCACCCATGCCCTAGAGGTGCACTCCCCAGCTGGATAGATTTTAAAGAAAATGCCCATCCATTCTGGTGCATACACTGTTTGATGCAGTGTGAAAAGATTAGAGCCTCTATCATTGCTGTGAATATCCCTGATGAGCAGATTAGCCTGATGATCACTGTTACTGTGGCTGAAAGTGATAGAAAAATAATCCATCACCAAAACAAGAGGATAAAGGCGATCTTCAGTTCCACTCTGCCAGTATGTGTGCCCTACCAAAGATGAATATGGTAATTTTTGCCAACATTTAGCATGTGCTTGTTCTGGACATTTCTGCTTACCATGCCCAGATCATAGTCCCTCTCTGATAAATATTCTGCCATTTCTGAAAGCAAGGAAGTATACTGGAAAAATAGGTCAAGCCTGATGTTGTCAATACAAGCGTGAAGAGTAAAAAAAGTTAACTTTTTTTTAGCCTTGGATAGATTGGAGAAGAGTTATAACCAACGTTAGGACCCTTTCACACGGGCTTTCTGATCAGGTCTGTCAGTCTTTCAGGCAGACCTGATCAGACGCTTCATTCACTCCTATAGAACGGCAGATGTCAGCAGTGACATGTCCGCTGACTTCAGCTGCTATCCGATCTGATCCTGTTCATGAAATCCAGACGGATGGAGACCCTATTCCATTTTCATCTGATCTCCCCATAAAGGAAAGAATGACTCTGACAGGTCCGTCTCAGTGCAGTAAGCAAAGACGGACCTGTCACCTGCTCGGTGGAAATCAACGGAACGATCCCCTGCTGAGCAAAGTGGAGTCCGCCGGGTGGATCGCCCGTGTGAAAGAACCTTTAACCACTTCCAGACCAAGCCTTTTCTGGCACTTTTTGTTTACATGTAACAAACAGTATTTTTTGCTAGAACATTACTTAGAATCCCCATACATTATATATGTTATATAGGCCCTAGAGAATAAATAGTTGGGTTTTGCAATTTTTTATGTCACACTGTATATGCACAGCAGTTGGGAAAAAATAAATTTTATGGAATTTAATGCAAAAAAGCTCAATACATAACCCATTTTTTTGTAAAAGATAATGTTACGCAGATTAACTAGATACCAAACACGTCACGTTTAAGAATTGATGCACGCCTGTGCAACGGCAACAAACAACGTAAATTTTACTATCTATAGGCAATGCTTTAAAAGCCTTTACAGGTTACAACTTTAGATGTACAGAGGAGATCTGGTGCTAGATTACTGTCCATGTTCGTGGTGCTACCTCACATGTGTGGGACGATCAGTGTTTGCGTGCAAGGTGGGCCGATGAATGCGTTGCCTTTGTGCACAAGCAAAATTATTAATTTAGTTTTTATTTTTGCACTGTTGCTTTAAATGTTAACGTCCTTACAACAGCAATAGACATGTGACAGGTGCTCTTTATGGAGAGATCTGGGGTCTATAAGACCCCCAAATCCCTCCTCTGCCCTTAAAATCATTTAAAGCACCAAGATCAGTATTTTTGAATGCTTTTGATTTTTTAAAAATGGCACTGTTGACATCTGAGTTACCATAGTGTACAGCCGATCCCGGCACAGTACGGCTTTCCGCTAGCTGGTCCCTCAGGTCTCCTGGTCCAGCAATGTACGGCAGTGGCGGCTGGTGCTAAAAATGTTTGGGGGGATGGCACAGACTAAGACCACCCCCCCATGGAGGCAGAAGAAAGGAAGAGCCGGGCCGCTCTGACCAACTCTGCCAGGGAGCACATAGAGATGTTCTCCTCCCAGCCGTACAGGAACCGGAAGTGTGTCCTGAGACATGATTGGCCAGGGAGTCCTAAGACTCCCTGGCCAATAGGGGCTTCCTGATTGGCCGGGAGGAGAATGAGAGAGACAATAGCAAATATTACCTTGTACTCACAGTTAACACTAGTGATGGGCTCAGGCGTGTTTGAAACCCCACATGTCCAATCTCACCAGGAAGCCAACACTGCACAGCGCTAATCACAGGCAGTGAGACATTTACCAATCTGTGCAGCTGCGTCCTGGGAAATTTCTCACTGCCTGTGATTAGCACTGTGCAGTGTTGGCTTCCTGGCGGGATCGGGCACGTGGGGTTTCAAACACACCCAAGCCCATCACTAGTTAACACACAGGCAGCTGTTTCTTCCCCCTCTCCGATCATGTGACAAGGGGTGAGAGGAAGCAGGGCAGTCTGAGTTCTCAGTCTCAGTGCATGCTCTCTGTCTCCCCCTACAGGCTGGAGGGAGGAAAAACTGAATCCTCTCCTGCAGCAGAAGCTGGCTGCTGGGTCCATGTGACAGGAGTGAATCACTCCTGTCAGTGAAGAGCGGTACAAATGGCTAAGTCGCCAGTGCCCATCCCCCTTCTCCAACATGGTCCGGACCTGCTAAAGCCTAAAGGTTTTTTTACCTTAATGCGTCGTATGCCTCATTGACCCCCCACCCGCCCTGGATCCGCCCTTGTTCTAGATCCATGCTCATGCTGTGCATGAGAGCAGTGCTCTCTCCTCTTCTCTCCTCTTCCAAAGGTTTTACTGAAATCTGCCATTGGCTCCCGCTCCTGCCAATCAAAGCCAGTGATGAGGGAGTGGGGGCGGGGCTGAGTTCCCCTGTCAATGGACGCAAACAGTGAGGCTCGGGAGTGAGCCCACACAAGTGCCCCATAGAAAGTGGCTTTCTATAAGGGTCCTCCCTGGAGAGGAGCCAGGAGCACTAGTGGGGGACCCAAAGAAAGGGCGCTTAGGGCTGCTCTGTGCAAAACCATTGGAAAGAGCTGAAAAGTATGACATGTTTGTTGTTTAAAAAATAAAAATATAGCCTTACAATCACTTTAATTCCCCATCATCCCCCGCATACCAGCTAAAAGTTAAAATGAATGTAAATGATCACCTTGTAACAACCCATTCAAATAAAATAGAAATGAAAGGCAAAACACTTTTGTATAGATATAAAAACCAATATAAATACATTTTAACCCTTTTTTATAAGTGATCAACTTCCCTCTATTCTGTTCAGTTGCATAAGAGCTAGGGGGAGCAGAAGCAGCAGCACACTGAGCTTCCCAGTGAATAGCTGCACAGTGGGGGCGTGTCAGGACAAGTCTGATCATTGAAAGAGAGCAGGTTGAGTCCCCAGCATAGCTAGAGACCTGACCACCGTGCTCTCCTGCCTAGTGTGGTCAGTTTTTAATAGGAAAGCAGAGAGACTGACAGACACGCCAGGGATTTAACACAAAGGAAGCAATACAAAGTTAACAGTGTACTTTTTCTTACAAGTACATGGTACAGCAAGCACATGTCAGGAATATGAAGTGTTGGGGTAACAAACACTTTAAAACTGAACTAAAACCAAAGTATTTTTTCATTTTGGAATGAGTAAGGGAGGGTTTTAACCCCTGTTAGGTTTTTTTTTTTGCCATCTGTGTCCCCATTGGGGAGATTTCCCTTCACTTACTGCCTCATAGCCAGAACAGGAAGTGAGAGGAAATACCTCCAAAGGGATGGAATCCCTGGTTGTCACCAAAACTAGTGTCCCCAATGGAAGATTCTGGTGAAATGTATATTTCTGTTCTGGTGACAACCCAAAATTTGGGATTTTCTTTCACTTTTGGTGGTAAGGTTAAACATGAGGAAAAAAGATTTCATCTCTAAATACGGAAAGGTTTCTTCACAGTTAGAGCTGTGATAATGTGGAATAGACTCCCCCCGGAGGTGGTTTTGGCCAGCACTGGTAAATTGCCTCACAGGGGGTCAGGAAGGAATTTTTTCCCCCGCTATAGTAAATTGGATCATGCTTTGCTGGGGTATTTTGCCTTCCTCTCGATTAACTGTGGGTGAAGGATTGTATATGGGTTTGTATGGTTATGTATAATTTTTCTATTTTTTTATTTTTTTTGGTTGAACTAGATGGACTTTTTTCAACCTGACTAACTATTTAACTATATAACTATGAAACACTGAGAGGAGGAATTTCCCCAAAGCAGCACAGACAGCGATAAAAATGGATAATAAGGGGTGTACTCACTTTTGTTGCCAGCAGTTTAGACATTAAGTGATGTGTGTTGCGTTATTTTGAGGGGATAGCACATTTACACTGTTATACAAGCTCTACACTCACATTTACATTGTAGCAAAGTGTCATTTCTTCAGTGTGTCACATGAAAAGATAGAATAAAATATTTACAAAAATGTGAGGGGTGTACTCACTTTTGTGAGATACTGTAGTTCTCAACATTTCCCAAAAAATTTCCACGGGCACTTTTTTGCTGCGCAACTAGCAAGCTGTTGTAGGCAGAGAATGTATTTTCATGTAAAATGGGAGTTCTACAAGATGCATATTACCTGGGGGCTATGGAGAGGAGCTGCACGCAGAAGGTTTTATAGAATGCAGCAAGATAAAAACCTTCTGCCTTTACAACCACTTTAATTGAATCTGTATAAGAGAGCTGTAGTTATCATGGCTAAAGAAAAGCAAAAACAACAAAGCACACTGATGGGAAGCGTGTACATTGATCCCAAGGTTTTACAAGGTGCAGACATTAAAGAGAAGCTCCAGTCCCCCCCAAAAAAAATCAAAATTCAAACAAATACTGTAGCTGCTGAGTTTTAATATAAGGACAATTACCCATCCAAAGATTCAGCGCTGTCCTCATTTGAGCCAATTCTTCAATCGGCCTGGTGGCTCCACAGCTGGTTTCCCGCTGTGCATGCGCAAACTGCGTTGCGCTTTCAAATATTCCTGCTGTCTTCTGGGACCTGTAATGTGTCCCAGAAGGCTGCAGGGGAAGGGGTGGGGGCCAAACTGGAAGTGGGAGCAGGTACCTGTCAAAACAGGTACCCACCCCCTCCATCCACAATGTAGAAAATAGGGGGAGGGTGCAAACAAGCAGAACTTCCCCTTTTGGGTGAAGTTCCACTTGAACTATGTAAACATTCTGCACAGGAAAGAAATGGTGGAAAGACAAGACATGCATAAAAATGAAGCAATGGAGCTGTCCTGTCCATTTAATATACCTGCTGTATTAGTGTTATCTCGGGACGGAAGGAACAGCAGTGACAAAACTAGCATAGCTGAAGCCAGGGACAGATTCTTTTTTTAACACCCCATCATAATCCTCTAAATATCACAATTATTTTTAGTGGTGTTCATTAAATTAAATGAATACTAATAATGGGGGTGAAAAAAGTGGGAGCTTGTGAAGTTTTTCTTTATCTGAACGAGCCAGTGTGCCCAATCCAGAATCAGCAATGTTGTGGATATTTTATGTTGAAGAACTGTTTAAGTGGGTAAGATCTGTGGGCATGGAATATGAAGGATAGGGTGGCAGCCAGATGTTCAGGAGAGGAGTGTGGAGGGTATGACGCAGTGGAATATCATCCATATGTGCAATGTGCGGTGCAAATTGGCCCTCAGTGGGAGTGGCCCCTCCTCCACTCTTATATGCTTCCCCCTCCTTGCAACACCAATTGCCTATATCTATGACTCCCCTGCAGCTACCAGCTTCTTCTCCTTTTCCCTCCCGATGGCTTTGGGTGCTGCAGGTTAGCCACGGGCGGAGTAAAACTCCCTAAACATATTCCCCCATAGCGCTCTAACCCCACCCTGCACTGTCTCCCCACCACAGCACCGATCCCCTTCCCCACTAGCGCTGTTTTCTGGCTTCCTCTCCTCCCCCTCCCGCTGGCTGCTGCTGGAGCAGGAGATCTGTGAGTGTGCAGGATGGATTTCATGAGGGGAGCTGGTAAACATGACATGTTATGTTTACCAGCCCTCATCTGAATAAACACATTGAGCGATCGATACCCCAGAAAGTGGACTATTTCTTCACTTTCAGGGCAGTACAGCAGTTCCTGACAATTAAACTAAAGTCTCAGCCTCTTCTATATAAACCCACCAGAGCAATCCAGTATATTGATATAAAAGAGGCTGTAATTTTAGTTAAATTATAAGAAACAGCAGAGCTACAAAGTACACCACCACACCCAAAAGTGAAGAAACAATCATCTTTCCACAGTGACCCCCCCCCCCCCAGCTGAACTAATAGGGCCAGGGAAAGTATTTTTTTATTGCCCTATTTTTTCAGAAGTAGGGAGTCCCTTTTGCTGCTGCCCCCCCAGCCCTGATACCAGGCCATGGCAGGACCATGGCATACCGGGCCATGGCAGGACAGAATACAAAAAAGTGTGACCATCCTGGCAAATCCAGGACAGTTGGGAAGTATGCATATGTGTGGTACAAAGGCTTTAACATCCACACACAACACATACTGTATGCATCCATGGGCGACATAGCTTTCTGTGCAGATTGCACGCTTTCAGCACAGTGACTAACTCTCAGTTTCTGTCAATGACTGGGAATCAGTCTTGTGATTGGATGGACCCATTCCCCCTCCCGGGATAAAGACCCTGTTAAGGAGCGGAAAGTGCTTAAGCATTACTAATATATAGCTATAGCTATATAGGAACAGTATGAATATCTATAAAATGATAACAACATAGGAAAACTATGTTTATAAATACTCCTACTGCAATAGTCACTTGTTTTCTCTACCTGCCAATGTAAACATATCAGCTGGTGTATGCCCCCCATAGCGGGTGACCGTCTCCTGTTTCTTCCCCAGGGCTGATAAAGGACATACTTTCTTGGCAAAACTGTCAGTTAACAAAGCTTCTGCTTAGCTAGTCTGCTGATTCACAAACCCTGCCACAATGCACAGCCAGGCAGGTGACACCACTACTTCCTTTGTGACCCTACCACTCATTTAACTATAAAAATGCATTATCACGCTGCTGAAAATACTTGTTGCTGGTTACCGGAGTCGTTGATTAGTGGGTTGGTATAACAGCCAGGCAACCAACATTTTTATACAATAGTAGTCATGTAGGGTTTATTTATTGTCCCTGGTCCTGGACTTTTTTTCTCTATAACTTGATGTTGTATAAAGAAAAATATATGAACTGCAGGTAAAGATGCTAAAATTGATTCCTCTTTTTTATTTCAGATGAAAGCTAGATTTACTGCAGACACAGCTCACATGGCAGGCCTGCCACAGTGAGCAAGATTGAAAGAGATGTTCACGTTCAGATTCCACCAGCGTGTGATGCTCACATTCAGACTCAAGCAGAGTGTGACATTCACGTTCAGACTTGAGCAGAGTGTGACGTTCACATTCAGACTCCAGCAGAGTGTGATGCTCAAGTTCGGATTCCAGAAGAGTGTGATGCTCACGTTCAGACTCCAGCAGAGTGGGACACTCACATTCAAACTCCAGCAGAGTGTGACACCCATATTCAGGTTCCAGCACAGTGTGAAGCTCATGTTCAGACTCCAGCATAGTGGGATGTTTACGTTCAGACACCAGCAGAGTGCGACACCCCCATTCAGATTCCAACAGAGCGGGGCACTCACATTCAGCAGAGTGGGACTCCCATGTTCAGACTCCAGCAGAGTATGATGCTCACGTTCATACTTCAGCAGAGTGTGACACTCATGTTAAGGCTCCAGCTCATGTTCACATTCCAGCAACGTGGGAAGCCCATGTTCACACTCCAGCAGAGTGGGCTGCTCACATTCACACTCCAGCAGAGTGGCTGCTCAAATTCACACTCCAGCAGAGTGGACCACTCATGTTCACACTCCAGCAGAGTGGGACACTCACTTTCAGACTCCAGTAGAGTGTGACGCTCATGTTCAGACACCAGCAGTGTGTGAGGCTCATGTTCAGAATCCAGCAGAGTGTGACACCCATGATCAGACTCCAGCAGAGTGGGCCACTCACATTCACATTCCAGCAGAGTGGGCCGCTCACTTTCTAGCTCCAGCAGAGTGGGCTGCTCACATTCAGACTCCAGCAGAGTGTGACACCTATGATCAGACTCCAGCAAAGTGGGCCACTCACGTTCACATTCCAGCAGAGTGAGCCGCTCATGTTCACACTCCAGCAGAGTGGCCGCTCACATTCACACTCCAGCGGAGTGGGCCGCTCACATTCACACTCCAGCAGAGTTGGGCACTCACTTTCAGACTCCCGTAGAGTGTGACACTCACGTTCAGACACCAGCAGAGTGTGACGCTCATTTTTCAGACTCCAGTAGAGTGCGGCGCTCACAGTCAGACTCCAGCAGAGTGTGATGCTCACGTTCAGACTCCAGCAGAGTGTGACACTCATGTTCACACTCCAACAGAGTGGGCCGCTTATGTTCATATTCCAGCAGAGTGGGCTGCTCACGTTCACACTCCAGCAGAGTGGGCCACTCAGGTTCACACTCCAGCAGAGTGGGCCATTCACATTCAGACTCCAGCAGAGTGGGCTGCTCATGATCAGACTCCAGCAGAGTGGGACGCTCATGTTCAGACTCCAGCAGAGTGGGTTGCTCATGTTCACACTACAGCAGAGTGGGCTGCTCATGTTCACACTCCAGCAGAGTGGGCTCCCCGTGTTCAAACTCCAGCAGAGTGGGACGCCCATGTTCAGATTCCAGCAGAGTGTGATGCCCACATTCACACTCCAGCAGAGTGGGACACTCATGTTCAGATTCCAGCAGAGTGGACTGCTCACCTTCATGCTCCAGCAGAGTGGGCCATTCACATTCAGACTCCAGCAGAGTGGGCCACTCACATTCAGACTCCAGCAGAGTGTGACACCCAGATTCAGACTCCAGCAGAGTGGGCCAATCACATTCATATTCCAGCAGAGTGGGCTGCTCACATTCACACTCCATCAGAGTGGCTGCTCAAATTCACACTCCAGCAGAGTGGGCCACTCATGTTCACACTCCAGCAAAGTGGGACATTCACTTTCAGACTCCAGTAGAGTGTGATGCTCATGTTCAGACACCTGCAGTGTGTGACGTTCATGTTCAGACACCAGCAGAGTGTGACGCTCATGTTCAGACGCCAGCAGAGTGTGACGCTCGTGTTCAGAATCCAGCAGAGTGTGACACCCATGATCAGACTCCAGCAGAGTGGGCCACTCACGTTTACATTCCAGCAGAGTGGGCCGCTCACTTTCAGACTCCAGCAGAGTGGGCTGCTCACATTCAGACTACAGCAGAGTGTGACACCTATGATCAGATTCCAGCAAAGTGGGCCACTCACATTCACATTCCAGCAGAGTGAGCCGCTCATGTTCACACTCCAGCAGAGTGGTTGCTCACATTCACACTCCAGCAGAGTGGGCCACTCACATTCACACTCCAGCAGAGTTAGACACTTACTTTTAGACTCCAGTAGAGTGTGACGCTCACATTCAGATTCCAGCAGAGTGTGACGCTCATGTTTAGACTCCAGTAGAGTGCGGTGCTCACAGTCAGACTCGAGCAGAGTGTGATGCTGACGTTCAGACTCCAGCAGTGTGACACTCATGTTCACACTCTAGCAGAGTGGGCTGCTCACGTTCATATTCTAGCAGAGTGGGCTGCTCACGTTCACACTCCAGCAGAGTGGGCTGCTCTGGTTCACACTCCAGCAGAGTGGGCCGCTCAGGTTCACACTCCAGCAGAGTGGGCTGCTCACTTTCAGACTCCAGCAGAGTGGGCCATTACGCTCAGACTCCAGCAGAGTATGACACCCATGATCAGACTCCAGCAGAGTGGGCCACTCACATTCACATTCCAGCAGAGTGAGCCGCTCATGTTCACACTCCAGCAGAGTGGTTGCTCACATTCAAACTCCAGCAAAGTGGGCCGCTCACATTCACATTCCAGCAGAGTTGGACACTCACTTTCAGACTCCAGTAGAGTGTGACGCTCACGTTCAGACCCCAGCAGAGTGGGAGGTTCATGTTTAGACTCCAGTAGAGTGCGGCGCTCATGGTCAGACTCCAGCAGAGTGTGATGCTCACGTTCAGACTCCAGCAGAGTGTGACACTCATGATCACACTCCAGCAGAGTGGGCCGCTCACGTTCATACTCTAGCAGAGTGGGCTTCTCACGTTCACACTCCAGCAGAGTGGGCCGCTCAGGTTCACACTCCAGCAGAATGGGCCGCTCATGCTCAGACTCCAGCAGAGTGGGACGCTCATGTTCAGACTCCAGCAGAGTGGGCTGCTCATGTTCACACTCCAGCAGAGTGGGCTCCCCACGTTTAAACTCCAGCAGAGTGGGATACCCATGTTCAGATTCCAGCAGAGTGTGATGCCCACATTCCCACTCCAGCAGAGTGGGACACTCATGTTCAGATTCCAGCAGAGTGGACTGCTCACATTCATGCTCCAGCAGAGTGGGCCATTCACATTCAGAATCCAGCAGAGTGGTCCACTCACATTCAGACTCCAGCAGAGTGTGACACCCAGATTCAGACTCCAGCAGAGTGGGCCACTTACATTTATATTCCAGCAGAGTGGGCTGCTCACATTCACACTCCAGCAGAGTGGGACACCCATGTTGAAATTCCAGCAGAGTGTGACACCCATGTTCAGATTCCAGCAGAGTGCGACGCTCAGCTTTAGACTTTAGCAGAGTGTGACATTCATATTCAGATTCCAGCAGTGGGCTGCTCATGTTCACACTCCAGCAGAATGGGCCGCTCATGTTCACTCTCCAGCAGAGTGGGCTGCTCATGTTCACACTCCAGCAGAGTGGGCTGCTCATGGTCACACTCCAGCAGAGTGGGTCACTCAAATTCAGACTGCAGCAGAGTCGGGCCCTCACCTTCACACTCCAGCAGAGTGGGCCACTCACCTTCACACTCCAGCAGAGTGGGCCGCTCACATTCAGACTCCAGCAGAATGGACTGCTCACGTTCACACTCCAGCAGAGTGGGCCGCTCATGTTCACACTCCAGCAGAGTGGGCCACTCACATTCACACTCCAGCAGAGTGGGCCACTCATGTTCACACTCCAGCAGAGTGGGCTCCCCACAGTCAAACTTCAGCCGAGTGGGGCGCTCATGTTCAGATTTCAGCAGAGTGTGATGTCCACATTCACACTCCAGCAGAGTGGGACACTCATGTTCAGATTCCAGCAGAGTGGATCGCTCACGTTCAAGCTCCAGCAGAATGGGCCGTTCACATTTCGACTCCAGCAGAGTGGGCCGCTCAAGTTGACACTCCAGCAGAGAGGGCCGCTCAAGTTGACACTCCAGCAGAGTGGGCCACTCACGTTCACACTCCAGCAGAGTGGGCCACTCATGTTCACACTCCAGCAGAGTGGGCCACTCACGTTCACACTCCAGCAGAGTGGGCCGCTCACATTCACATTCCAGCAGAGTGGGCAGCTCATGTTCACACTGCAGCAGAGTGGGATGCCCACGTTCACACTACAGCAGAGTGGGACGCTCACTTTCAGACTCCAGCAGAATGGGCTGCTCACATTCAGACTCCAGCAGAGTGTGACAGCCACATTCGGACTCCAGCAGAGTGGGCCACTCACGTTCACATTCCAGCAGAGTGGGCCGCTCACATTCAGAGCCTGTTCGTTTTTGCCGCAGGCTTGCATTGGACTGGCTATGAAGGGAGGTTGAAGGATGTTAGTTTATTCTGCAGGCATACATTGGACCAGCTATGAGGGGAGGTTGGAGGCCAGTAGTCTATTTTGCAAGCGTACATTGGACGGGCTGTGAAGGGAGGTTGGAGGCCGGTAGTCTCTTTTGCAGGCATGCATTGGACTGGCTGTGAGGGGAGGTTGGAGGCCAGCACTTTTTTAACAGACATGCGTTGGAGCTGCTGTCAGGGGAGATTGGATGCCAGTATTTTTCTTTTGGCAGGCATGCATTGGAACAGCTGTGAGTGGAGATTCGAGGCCAGTAGTCTTTTCTGCAGGTGTGCGTTGGACCGGCTGTGAGGGGAGGTTAAGGGCCTGTAGTCTTTTCTGAAGGTGTGCCTTGGACCGACTGTGAGAGGAGGTTGGAGGCATGTAGAATTTTTTGCAGGCATGCATTGGACCAGATGTGAGGTGAAGTTGGAGCCAGTAGCTTTTTTTGCAGGCATGTATTGGACTGGCTGTGGGGGGAGGTTAGAGGCCAGTAGTCTTTTTTGCAGGTGTGCATTGGACCAGCTGCAAGAGGAGGTTGGTAGTCTATTTTGCAGGCATGTTTTGGACCAGGTGTGAGGAGAGGTTGGAGGCCAGTAGCCTATTTTTCAAGCGGGCATTGGACTGGCTGTGAGGGGAGGCTGGTAGTCTCTTTTGCAGGTGTGTGTTGGACTGGCTGTGAGGGGAGGTTGAAGGCCAGTAGTCTTTTTTTCAGGCGTGCATTGGACCGGCTATGAGGGGAGTTTGGAGGCTGGTAGTCCTTTCTGAAGGCGAACGTTGGAACGGCTGTGAGGGGATTGTAGACTGGTAGTCTTTTCTGCAAGTGTGTGTTGGGCCGCCTGTGAAGGGAGGTTAGAGGCGGGTAATCTGTGCTGCAGGTTTGTGTTGAACCGGCTATGAGGGAGGTTGGAGGTCATTAATCTATTCTGCAGGCATACATTGGACCAGCTATGAGGGGAGGTTGGAGGCCGGTAGTCTGTTTTGCCGATGTATGTTGGACTGACTGTGAATGGAGGTTGCAGGCCAGTAGTCTTTTTTGCAGGCGTGCATTGGACTGGCTGTGAGAGGAGGTTGGAGGCTGGTATTTTTCTTTTTGCATGCATGCATTGGACCAGATGTGAGGGGAAGTTGGAACCAGTAGCCTTTTTTGCAGGCATGTATTGGACTGGCTGTGGGGGGAGGTTAGAGGTCAGTAGTCTTTTTTGCAGGTGTGCATTGGACCAGCTGCAAGAGGAGGTTGGTAGTCTATTTTGCAGGCATGTTTTGGACCAGGTGTGAGGAGAGGTTGGAGGCCAGTAGCCTATTTTTCAAGTGGGCATTGGACTGGCTGTGAGGGGAGGCTGGTAGTCTCTTTTGCAGTTGTGTGTTGGACTGGCTGTGAGGGGAGGTTGAAGGCCAGTAGTCTTTTTTTCAGGCGTGCATTGGACCGGCTATGAGGGGAGGTTGGAGGCTGGTAGTCCTTTCTGCAGGCGAACTTTGGAATGGCTGTGAGGGGATTGTAGACTGGTAGTCTTTTCTGCAAGTGTGTGTTGGACCGGCTGTGAAGGGAGGTTAGAGGCGGGTAGTCTTTGTTGCAGGTTTGTGTTGAACCGGCTATGAGGGGAGGTTGGAGGTCGTTAGTCTATTCTGCAGGCGTACATTGGACCAGCAATGAGGGGAGGTTGGAGGTCGGTAGTCTATTTTGCCGGTGTATGTTGGACTGGCTGTGAAGGGAGGTTGCAGGCCAGTAGCTTTTTTTGCAGGCGTGCATTGGACTGGCTGTGAGAGGAGGTTGGAGGCTGGTATTTTTCTTTTGGGAGGCACACATTGGACTGGCTGTGAGGGGAGGTTGGAGGCCGATACTTTCTTTTGGCAGGCGTGAGTTGAACTGGCTGTGACTGGAGGTTGTAGGCCGGTAGTCTTTTCAGCAGGTGTGCCTTGAACCACCTGTGGGGGGGGGTAGACTCTTTTGTAGGCATGCATTGGACCAGCAGTCAGAGGGAATTGGAGTCTATTTTGCAGGTGTGCGTTTGGTGGGCTGTGAGGGACTGTTGGATGCCAGTACTTATATTTGGCAGGTGTGCATTGGACTGGCTGTGAAGGGAGGTTGGAGGCTGATACTTTCAATTGGCAATGGTGCATTGGATCAGCTGTGAGAGGAATTTGGAGGCAGGTACTTTCCTTTGGCAGGTGTGCATTGAACCGGCTAAAAGGAAGGTGATTTCACATATGATTTCAAATATATGCTATTATAATTTGTTCTTTAATTATTTTTTTTAACTAGTTTAGACTCTCAATATATCTCTTGCCATAAATGTCACAATTTGGAAACAATGTTAGAGTAGAGTTAGGGACCGCACTGTACAGAGGGGCCTTGACGTGGCAGTGTGGCTTCACATATATTTTCAAATGTATTCCACATAAGCTGAACGCAAGCTGTTCAATCAATTTAGATTTTTTTTTCATTTTGCTGGTTAGCTGGTAAGTTTTCTGGAGGATTCTGTGCATTGTATTGCTCTGTGAACTACCATGCTTAAGCACCGAATCACACTTTTGTGCGTTATTGCAATGTATTTTAACATGTTACATGGATTTGTGTGTTGCAGTGCCATCTATTGCCAATGTTACCCTGTCACATTGACCAAACGCGCTTCCAACATACATGTGTTGCAGTGCAACAAATTGCACATCAATGAACTGGCATGCAATTAGAAGAATTGGTGCATGTCTGATTTTCTTTTTGGCTGTTCTGAATGCAACGCAGTGAAACGGACAGCTGTAGTGTCATATATTATTCTTGTCTGGCTTCTGTTTAGTGATCAATCTCTACTACACAATGGATTAAGTGTGTTAGCCCCTGACAGATTTAACTGCCCACTATAGGCACACCACAGGTTCACTTTAACTTCTGACCTTAAAGTGGAGCTCCACCCAAAAGGGGAAGTTCTGCTTTAAGGACTCATTCCCCACTCCTTTTGAACAATTGGCACTTTTGAGGAGTGGGGGGGGGGGGGAGATACCCGATTTTGACACATACCCGATCCCACTTCTGTTCCGCGGAGCTTGGAAACAGATGTCCCCCCCCCCTCCTGCAGTCTTCTGGGACACTAACAGGTTCCAGAAGACTGCATCTACCACTCACGATGTGCAGTACGACTGTCACAGCCGCAAGCTGTCACAGCCGGGTGCCCATCGTGAAGATGTCGGTGCCAGAGACTGAAGACGGCGGGTGAGACCAACTGGGGTGAGCACACCGCTGAATTGTGGGGACAGGTGAGTGGCTGTTTTTAGTCAATCTCATCTTATTGAAAAAAATAATGTGTTTCGAAAACACAGAGATAGGTAATAAAAGTGCAAGTGTACAAGGGCACAAGTAATTTAGTCAATCAGTTACATTCCAGCAGATTTTGATACAATAAACTTGCCCATATGGTGCATTAACATTTTTCAGAGATGTGTTAAAACTCAGTAAGCGGCTGTTTTTAAAAGTCAGAAGCTATAGGTTTTGTAGCTGCTGACTTTTATTTTTTCCACAGGTGACTGGAACTCTGCTTTAAAGCCAAATTGAACAAATCAGCTCAATACAAACCAGATGCATAAAAACAAAAGATGTGTAAAGCCAGACAGGCTGTTATCTATAAAAATCAGGCACAGTCTGAACTGAAAAGCCTGTGCCCTGCTAGCATGCTGCAGGAAAGGTCCATTGCTCCCTATGAGGAAGCAGCAATCTCTCTGCAGAGGTCCAACTTGCTCCCAGAAGGGTCAGAACTAGAGCTCCCCAGTTAACAGGGAGCATGAGCTTTACTGATTGCAGTGCTATGGGTTAGAATCAGCAAGGGGCATGTCAGATCTCTACAGAGAGATCATTGCTTCTACACAGAGAGCAAGGGCCCCCCTCTGCAGCTGCTGGCAAGCAGTGGATGTTTTTCAGACTTCGATACATTGAACACCTTTTTGTCATGATGCACCTGGAACATACAGTATTTAGCAGATTTAAATTAAATGTTTGAAGGGCTTAAATGGAGTGGCAGGAGAGTGAAAGGAAGGTGTGTGTGCACCTGAAGAGGACGGCAGTAAAAATATAATATATTACAGTTTACCAGTTATTAGATGTGATAGCTGCATTTGTTTTCTTTTTTTTTTCCTTTGTTTTCATCTGACGACCCTGCCAGTAAGATAATCTCTGTCCTAGGTGACAAAGCTCATTCTGTCTGTATTGAAGTGCATTTTAGTCACGCTTAGGCAAAAAGTGTGTTAGCTCTGTAGAACACGCCCACCCATTCTTTATAAGATAAGGGGCAAGTGTGCTGTAGCCCACAGAAGAAAACTCAGCAGAGCTGATAATACTGCTTGAGCTTTCAGTGCATAGGCATAGAGCACCGGAGGCATAGAGCACAGGAACTTACAAGCTTACTGGATTTCTGGCAGGTATTTTTTTTTTTTTTATGGGACCAAATAGGGAAGTTCATTTTTAGGGTTTACATACTCTGTAACCAATTCGGCTCTAGAGCAATTCTTTTAGTTTTTCGCATACGTGAAAAAAATTTTAATTTTTGGTAATAAATATACTTAAACTCCCAGAACATTATATAATTTCTGAAAGCAGGGGCCCTGTGGAATAAAAAGGTGATAGTTGCAAATTTTTATGTCATATGATATTTGCGCAACTTTTTATTAAATGCAAACTTTCAGGAAAAAATATAAAAAAATGAATTTTAGAGCAAAAACACACAATACAATACCCATTTTGATTAAAATATAAAAGATGAGGTTACATCATGTAAATAGATAACAAACATTCCATGTCTTAAAACTGCGTGCGCCTGATATCGCCAAAAACTATGGTGCCAAAAAATCTCCACAGGTGATGCTTTAATAGCCTTTACAGCTCATCAGTTTAGAGTTAACTAGGATTTACATGCATGTGCGCACCCTGGGCTTGTGTTTGCGTTTACACAGGTGTGCAGGTCCGATAATTTCGTAGTGGACACCTCTAAAAAACCGTGGTATCAAAAACCGCTATAGTCCGCGTGCGTCAAAATTCTGTACCTTACAAACAATAGATAAATGTACTACATTGGAGTAGAAAATATAAAATTAGTTTTACCCATAACATAACACACAAAAACGAGATTTTAAGTAAAAAAATATAAAAAAGGACTTTCAAACGTAAATTATTTTTCAACGCGTTTATAGTATACTGTATTTTTAAACGTTGATAGTGGAAAAATAAGGTGTCCCGGGGACGAAAGTCTTTAATATATTACAAGA
>BLSH010266345.1:255084-273927 GCA_018402905.1 Glandirana rugosa
ATAAAAGATCTGATTCCAGAAGTCCCAGCACACCGTTTAGAGCTTGACAGAGCACACAGAGCCCTACAACCACCCAGGGCTGATGGACTTCCACGAGATGTGATAGTAAAACCCCACTATTACTCAGTAAAGGAAGAGATAATGAAGACGGCGCGTAACATGACGAATATACAGATACAAGGCCACAGTATACAGCTATTTTCTGACCTCTCCCCCTTTACAATTCAAAAACGAAGGGCCCTGAAGCCACTAACCCAAATCCTGGCTCAGAATGACATCACCTACCGCTGGTCATTCCCTCTCAGACTCAACTTCTCATTCAAGAATAAACCTTATGGTTTCTCATCTATCCTTGAAGGCGAGAAGCTGATGCTTAATCTGGGCTTAATCTCTCAAGACCCCCACCCGGGGACATCTGGGAAAGGTCACTCTTTAACAAAAAGGCCCTCACCTCCTAGCCCACTCACACCGGCTTGGCAGAAATAGCAATCAAAGAGGTCCAAGGAAACACAACCTCCATGAAATATCCCAGAACTTTTTTTTTTTGTTGCTTCTGCTCATTCAACACTTCCTACTGGTCTCCTCTGGAACTCCTTATCCCGGCGGGATTTTGCATTCTGACTTTTGAATTTTTGAATTTTTGATGCCTTCTCTTATCCTGTTTGTTGATTCATCTGCTGCTTAATACAGCTTGTTCCAGTTTTTGTCTTTTTGCCCTACCATGGGCACTAGCTCATTGAAGTACTATTTGTTTAGTCCCTACCTTCAGGACTATTGTTTTTTTTTCTTTTTGGTTCTCGGTTAACTTTTGTATTGACTATTCCCAGTGGACTCCATGCTCCTCTTTAAGCCTTAAGAATACCTCACCCAATAGTAATGCAGGGGCAGCCTAATTCCCAGCGTGTTAACATTGGCCTCCCCCGCATTACTCAATTTGTAATAGCCCCAAGAGGGTCTTCGTAAATCATTACATCTAACTTGAGCATATGACCGTCTTAACCATTGATCACCACTAGACGAAGTGTCGGCGGCGGCACCTATGTACCTCTCTGTGCCTCTGAGGGACATTTTTGATACCTCTCAGAAGCGTTTTCTTAAGTCTCACAAGGACTGTCATTCCCTTCCTGGAGGGGGGCGAGTCCACCTCCAGAAAGGGTCCCAGACCCTTAAAGTTAAAGTTAATGTTTTGTAATGTTAACGTTCTCTCACTCCTACCCTGGCTCATTTCCCTCCCCACCTTCTGTCTCTTCTCTCCCTCTAATATCCCTCTCTGCACTTTGTATCACCCTTCAGTGATTCCTCGGATGTCTCAGACCACCTCCTCCACACCTCCGAACCTACACCTTACTCCCAACAGGTCCGGAATGGAGTACTCAATCTTCAGATGGGGTAAGTCCTCTTTTCTTCTCAGTTACCTCTTCACCTGCAGTCATGTCTAACAACCCATACAAACCCATATCCCTAGACTTTAAATCCCATAACGTACAGGGAATCAACTCCCCCATTAAACGGAGGAAACTATTCCAAAATTACCATAAATCTAAGACAGATATCTTGTTCCTACAAGAAACCCACTTCCCCTCCACATATACACCAAAATTCATTCATAAAGCATACCCCCACATCTTTCTTTCTAATGTTCATAATAAAACAAAAGGAGTGGCGATATGTCTCTCCAAAAGTGTCACCTTCTCCCCCTCCGAGATAATTAAAGACACTGAAGGCAGATATATCCTAGTCAGTGGTCTTCCGTGTGGGGAAATTTATACGTTGATTTCCTACTATGCTCCTAACGTAAGACAAGGTAAATTCTTCAACCGTATGCTGACTCACTTGACTCCTTATTTTAAGGGTACAGTGATTATGGGAGGGGACACTAACACCCCTTTTGACTTAGCACTTGACAAATCTAACGCTATGAGCCCCACACAGAGGAGACCCTCTAGGCAAAGTCTACGCATCGCCCAGCAACTCCACGCTGTAGGCCTCATAGACGTTTGGAGAGAACTAAATCCCCACTCCAAGGACTTCACACACTACTCCTCTCCTCACCAGCTCTACACCAGAATTGACCACATTTTCATCCAGTCTAAATCAGCTAATAGAGTAACGGCCTCCAAAATTATAGACACACCCCTCTCGGACCATTCTATGGTCACGATGACTTTGCACACCACACAAAAACGAACAGGACCTTTCAGATGGCGGCTGAACAAAGCGCTCCTAAACAATACAACACACTGCGAATACTTCTCTAAACTAATGACTGAATATTTTCAGCACAATGACAGCGAATCAATCTCCCCCACCTCCCTATGGGCAGCCTTCAAGGCTGTCATGAGAGGACACTTTATTCAATTGGCCTCTAAACTGAAAAAAGAGCATGACGCAAACATTCGCTCATTAATTGGAAAATTTCAACAGGCAAGCAGAGCCCACAAACTACACCAAACCCCAGGAAACTTAGCACAGCTAGACACCTCTAAAACATCCCTTAACCTTGCACTCACAACCAGCGCCGAAAAACATCTACGTTGGACAGGGGCTAAGTTTTATATGCAGAAGGACAAGATAGGCTCTGGACTAGCCAGAACCCTAACACCCAAACATCGCACCCAGTTCCTTCCCAAAATTCGCACAAAAACAGGAGATTTAACCCAAAATCCAGACAAAATTATGAAGGAATTTCATTCCTTCTACTCGTCCCTCTACAAAGGGAATTCAAACGGGACTCCTTCAGAAAAATTAAAAAACTTCCTGGGAGATCTCCTACTCCCGGAAATATCCCAGGAACATAAAGAGTCTCTAGACACTCCTTTTAATACCTCTGAGATTTTAGAAGCAATTAAAATCTCAAAATTGAGTTCTGCTCCAGGTCCAGATGGTTTTTCAGCCACTTTCTATAAAAAGTTTGGCCCAATAATCGCTCCATACCTAGCTCGCTTTTACAACAATATTCGCAAGGGAAACCCCCTGGACAAGGACCTGAACTCTGCTTTCATTTCAGTAATTCCCAAACCCGGCAAAGATTATACAGATGTTGTAAACTATCGTCCAATCTCGCTTATCAACAATGACATCAAATTAATGACTAAAATCTTAGTGTCTAGACTGTCGAGATTTATCTCACAATACATACACAAAGATCAAGTCGGGTTCATCCCGGGAAGACAGGGCCCTGACCATGTTAGAAGAGCAATAAACATAATTTCCCTGCTGAACTCGTGCTGGGATGGTGGTTCACCTCAAGAAGGATTTCTTCTCTCTATAGACCTCCACAAGGCCTTTGATAAGGTCTCATGGCCTTATCTTTTTGAGATCCTACGCAGATGGGGATTTGGCCCACACTTTATTTCCACATTAACAGCTTTATATACTAATCTCAATGCACAGGTTAGATTCCTAGGCCAATATTCGGACTCCTTCCCGGTCACACAGGGCACCAGGCAAGGATGCCCCCTGTCTCCGATCATTTTTGCGATAGCAATAGAAACTCTTGCGATAGCGATTAGGACTCACCCAGACTTTGGAGGAGTGAAATGTGGTACATATGAACACAGGTGTGCGTTGTTCGCGGACGATCTCCTATTATTTATAACTAATCCTCTAATTACAACCCCCAATGTACTTAAGCTTTTAAAAGAATTCGGCGAAGTATCAGGTCTTACAGTAAACACTTCAAAATCATTGGCCCTTAACATCTCAATCCCGCCACTAACACTAGAACAACTGAAAACTCATTTTCCATTCACCTGGGCCTCACAGACCCTGTCCTATCTGGGCATACAATTAACTAACTCGATTGAAAAATAGTTCGCAGCAAACTATCCCCCCCTAATTAAAACCATCTCAGCTGATCTTCGAAAGTGGGCTACCCCAGGTCTGTCTTGGATAGGTAATATCAACGCCATTAAGATGAATATATTACCCCGCATCTTATACCTATTCAGATCTTTCCCAATTCCTCTAAACAAATCCTATATTCTTAAGATCCAATCCCAAATTATTTCCTTTGTATGGGGGAAGAAGGGATATAGATGCAACAGAACCACTCTAATCCGGTCCAAAAAACAGGGAGGCCTGGGACTGCCCTGCTTATGGTCCTACTATCAAGCTGCACAGTTAGCACAGATCTCGGTGGTCTTCTCCAAAGGCCCCAAGCCAGACTGGGTATCTATGGAACGATGGTCAACACCCAAACACACAATTGACTTCCTTTTATGGAGTCAAGCTTCCAACTGTCCGCCTATCCTAGCCCGACCCTGTCACACTCAGTAGCTTTAACAGACAAACTCTATAAGACAGGCTTAATAACCTCCACACTTAAACCATTATCCCACATATTCAATAACCCAGCATTCCCTCCGGGCCAAAACATACAAGCCTTCAAGTGGTGGCTCAATAAAGGCCTCTTTAGGATCGGACACTTCCTTACAAAGCAAGGGCCGATCTCTAAGTCCTACTGCATTTCTAAACTTGACATGCCTTCAGAGGAATACTTCAGGTTCTCACAACTCTCGCACTTTTTACAATCCCTGTGGAAAAATAGAGATAAAAACCCAAACCCCACTGAATATGAGACTTGGTGCACGGGAGACTCAGCCCAAAGAGGAGGCATTTCCATAATTTATGCCCTTTTGATCCAGAAAACGGAAAAACCGGATTATGCTGTGGCCTGGGAAAAAGAATTGCAAATGCAACTTCCCCCAGAATCTTGGAATATGGCTGCTCAGCGGGCTCAAAAGGGACTAATGAATATGACATTAATAGAAGCAAATTCCAAGGTTTTGATGAGATGGTATTACACACCATCCCGGTTAGCTCAAATATACCCTTCCACCTCCCCATTATGCTTTCGGGGGTGTGGATTGCGGGGCACCATGTCTCATATTTGGTGGACTTGTCCACGTATCAGATCCTTTTGGAAACGATTCTTCTGCATGGCCAAAATGGTCTTAGGACAATACATTGCACCCTCCCCTGAAGCTGCCCTCCTATTCCAAAAAGTGACAGGGCTCTCCAAAAACAAACAATTATTACTAAATATGATGTTAGTGGGAGCTAAGATCTCCCTGGCAAAAGCTTGGAAACAGCCCAAAGTCTTCCTACACTCTGTTCGGAGGAAAATTTCCTGGATTATGTCTCAGGAACTCTTAGTATCTAAATTGCTAGACAAAGAAGACAAATTTGAAGCGATTTGGGAGCCTTGGGCCACATACACAAAGATCCCATTATACCCAGGTCACGTTCTGGGTTCCTGTTGACATCCGAGGAATCACACCCGCAACTTCACTTTATATCTTTTTCATATCACTTTAATACCACTTTGGACCTTTCCTGCTCCACCTCCTCTTTCTTCCTATCTTTAACCCTCCCTTCTTTTCTTCTTCTGCTCCTTCCCCCATTCCAGTATCCCTTCTCTTTTAACTTTCTTGTTTTTGGGGTGTAAAATTGAATAAAGGTTCACTTGGCCAGATCATGGCCTTTATCTCTAAATTGAAAACTCCAAAACAGGGGGCAATAAGATGCTCGGGGAAGCCCACTACGGGGTCTTTCCCCCTTGTCTGAAGAGAGATCCGTAAGAACTCCAACTCGAGATTAATACTCGCGCTGTTCTACCTACCCGGGTAAGCCCACCCTCACCACAGGTTTGATCCCGCAGGGGTGGTCTGGGAGGGCCCCTGGGGGGGGGGGGGCGGCGTAGTCCACTTCATCTCTCATTATAATGGATCTCACGAAATTCCTTACAGGGATCAGAAACAGTTCTCATAACACTTGGCTCTCTCTTCAAGGATCTCCGATCTTCTAGCTTAATAAGTTTGTGAGAGTGTAAAGTTCATGGTTTATTCCTTTTTCTATATTATTTTCCTTTGCGTTTTGTAATGCCGGATTACATCTAGCAAGATATAATATCACCTAAGCAATGCACCCTATATACCTTATAATGTCAACTCCGCTGTTGTTTGCTTTCCTTTCCTTTCTCATTTTTGTCCCCAATATCCCACCCTGCTGTATCTTGATTTTGATATTCTGTATTAGTGTTATACTAATGTGAAATACAATAAAATCTTTGAAAGTAAACCCTATTGAGCATCCTCAAATGGAAAGTGAAGGAGCGCAAGGTCTCTAACATCCACCAGCTCCATGATGTCATCATGGAGGAGTGTAAGAGGACCCCAGTGGCAACCTGTGAAGCTCTGGTGAAATCCATGCCCAAGAGGGTTAACGCAGTGCTGGAATATAATGGTGGCCACACAAAATATTGACACTTTGGGCCCAATTTGGACATTTTCACATAGGGGTGCACTCACTTTTGTTTCCAGCAGTTTAGACAGTAATGGCTGTGTGTTCAGTTATTTTTAGTGGACAGCAAATTTACACTTTTATACAAGCTGTACACTCACCACTTTACATTGTAGCAAAGTGTCATTTCTTCAGTGTTGTCACATGAAAAGAAATGTGAGGGGTGTACTCACTTTTGTCAGATACTGTATATGTTAAGAAAACATATTATACTGATAGACTATGACTTCTGTTGCAACTTTGAGTTTGGCAGTACCACTAAGGGCTAGTTTACACTTGCTTTGGCTTCAACGCTCATTAAAGTTCATACAGCTTCAACAATCTTTTATGATGTGTTTTTGGGGCTTCGTGGTGCTTCAGTGAGGCTTCAACAAGGCTTTGACGAGACTTCAGTGATGCACTTTTGAAGCCTTGTTGAAGCTTGGCCAACGCCCTGTGTGTTTGTTGATATCTCACACCTGCAATTTCTCCAAAACAAAGCGAAGCTAAAGCTGAATTACAGCCTCTGAAAAGCCGCAGATGCTTCAAGCGAGCTTCAAACAAGCTTTGTCATAGACTTCTATGGAGGCGTTGGAGAGGCTTTGAAGCCTGGCTAAAGCTACATGGGGTATAATTTTTGACACGAAGCCAAGCCAACGCAAAGTGTAAACAGGACTGTAAGCTAACCATTTTATTTAGTGACATAAACTTTCACTGGCATTAAGGGAGCTTTAACAACGGCTGTCTGATACCCTGTTTTGAAGCAAGTGTAAACTAGAGTTATGTGAAAATTATACAATATACATAACAGCGTGAAGGCTTTCACTACTAGTTCCATGGCCTCTTGTGCCTTTTTCTTTATCTCTGCGTCTGACTGTTCAACTACTGCAGGCAAGTTGATTATTATTTCTTACATGTATAGTTTTTTTCTTTTTAAATAACACTTTTGTCTAGCTTACCTCTTTCACCTGGTTTTGGTCTTGAAACATATGGATTTATTGAAGAAACGCTTCCATGACGACTAACTTCAGCCAAACCTTGCTGTAACGATTATAGAAAACAGAGAATTTTACTCAGTAACAACTTAGACTTGAGAACAGCAAGAAGATAACTGCATCTATCTTTAGACATTTTAGGCCAGTAAGAGGCACTTTATGACTGTGATAACAGTTAAAAAGCCATTAGGTACTCACATTTGTTCACTAAAGAGTGCATGAAAAACTTATGCAAACACAGTGATTGGTACCAATAGGGGTATCTCAAAGAGGCATGTCAGGTAAAACACAGGCACTTCCATTTGAAGATTGGGTTCCCTTAAGCTGAATAATGTTTTCATCTAGATGTACAAGCACTTTAGAGGTGTTTAGAAGTGTTTATGCTATTTTATTTTGTATGATAAAACACTAGATCAAAAAACAGTGTGAATACATACCTCTGCCCAGCAGCCCTACCCTGTTATATTGCACCTGCAACTCATTTATATACAAATGCTATGGTGGCTCATTCATAAGCAAAACCTGAGATAGTTCAGAGCCTTCTCCCACTCCAAGGCAATTCAGCACATTGCTCAATGTGTGCTGGTGTGTGATGAGAAGCAGGATAGTGCCTCCTTAGAGGGAGAAGCCGGTCTGGCACTAAAGCAGTGCTGAAAAGAGGAAGCAGTAAAAGAATTGATGAGAAAGAGAAAGAGCTGAGAGCTAACTCCTCCACTGCACTGAATTTTATACTCCTGACTCCTGCAATATATACACTATGCTGTACGTTATATCCTGACCACCAAAATACATTTACTATGTTGTACATTTTACTGTGTATCCTTTGTTGTATATTATGGCCCTGAACCCTGTATGCTATATAGTGCATTATAGTCCTGTCCTTTGCACTGTATACACCAAGATGTACATTATAATCCTGCAATCTGCACTATATATATTATGTTGTACATTATATTTCCATTCCTTTCACTGCACCAACTATTGATTTGATTTATATGTTTCTTCTGTTCACTCAATTTGAATTTTGTCATTTAAAATATATATTTTTGAAAGCATTCTTACTACCTACAGCATTGCTTTACACTTTCCTAAACCTTCTGCACAGTACCATACATCTTTGTATTAATGAACTACTAATGTCTTGGCTGTGTTTCTGTCCTTATTATGATAACTTTTTCTATATATACAGTATTTTAAAATGAAATTGTACAGTAGGCTAAAGATGTGCCTCTTTTGCAGCCACACCGATTTTAAATGAATGCCCCACCCCTAATTTAAAGTGCATTCTGCACCTACAATGACTTGCTGGATGCACGGTATAAAAAAGAAAGCTATGGAATTTTTTTATGAAATGTTATCACCTATGGGCATAACTTTGCTTGAAAGCCTTTTCCAATGTCCAATCCCATGTTCTTCATTATTTTTCTGCATTCATTTGTACAATGTGTTTTGTATCCTATTTTAAATAGTTTTCAGATTTTTAGGAATATACAGAAAGAAATATCCTAACACTGGCACTGGTATTTAAATAGGGTTAGCCAAGTTTCCCTATCCTTTAACGCTATTAGGGCCTGTGTCAGTGGGGTTTTGTTTGCTTCAAGTGGGTTTTGCATTCCTACACAAATCTCTGTAAATGTGAAACCCACTTGAAACAGGTCAAATGAAGATCAGAAGGAGGTCAGCTGCAGGCATAGGCATGCGCACAGGGTGTGCCAGGTGTGCACACCCTAATCACCCTGTTCTGCACAGATTTCCCCTGCTACTTGGATGCATAAAAAGGGACTGGGGGATCTCTGTCCTCAGTCCCTTTCTCTGTCCCAAAACTGAGACATCAGGAGTCTGTTTAGACCCTGATATTTCACCAAAGCCCCCCAATGGGGCTCCTAAAAAATGTAAAAAAAAAAAAAAAGTATTGTGAAAAAAAATTGTAAAAAAATAAATTGTGAAAAATTAATGATAAAGTAATGATAAAGAAAATAATAAAAAATAAACTACTAACACTGCTCTTTTGACACTATCCAATGCCCTACTGCTAACTGCTAAATATATATGCACACACCTATGGCTGCAGGTTAAATTTACCTGTCAATTCATTTCGAATGATCCCATTGTATCTGAAGCTAATAACAAATTGAGGTAATTGACACAAGCCCAAAGAACACTGACACAAGCCCTTGATGTCCTCTCCTCTGACTCACAAACAGTATGAATAACTGGAGATTTTAAATTAATCAATATACTGTACTTCTGCAACGATCCAGAAGTGCTTCTATATATAAAGGTATTCAGATATAGTAGGGGAATACAATATATATAATAGATTGGGGAGAGTATACAATAGGCTGGTATACTGATACTTGAGTTTTAAAAACTATGCAAATCTATCCATATAAAAATGACCATTTGGATTGGGAGAATTGAAAAAAAATTTACATTTCCAAGTAGGATTTTTTTTGTTTTATAGCATATTTTTATGCTTGTAGGTAATTAATGTTGTAATTATGTGTGTTTGTTTATAACTTATGTGGCCAGAATATGCACACACATGGTTCTTTGATTAGGGGTGGAGGGAGTTTTGGGATGCCGTTCGCCAGAGTGTAGTATTTATTTTTGTTGGATGTGTGTATTGCTTAGTTTATAAAAGTAGAACTAGAACTAAAGCTCTTTATCAATTAATGAAAGTGTAGATGAATTAGACCCAGGGCCGGCTCTACCACTAGGCGGAGTAGGCGGCCGCCTAGGGTGCCACTACCACCAGGGGCGCCCATCCGCTGTTGATCCGTCACTGCTCTGTATCAATCACTCATGTCACTGGAGAGCCACGGCTGGCAGCACCCCAGGGCGGTAAAATGAGGCGGATCCAGGGGCACAGGTGCGGGCCTGTGGACCACAGCTAAAGAAATGGTAGAGAGGCTCTGCAAAAAATATCTACCTCCGCCACCTCCATCGTATAAGTTGACAGGGCAAAGGGGCTGGAGTCAGGGGCAGAACCAAAGGGGGGGCGGCAAAATGAGGTTTCGCCTAGGGTGTCAAAAATCCTTGCACCAGCCCTGATTAGACCTCTGTCAGGCCTCTATTGCTATCTGTGTTGGAGAGATGTTCCATTTTTTGTCCTAGTGACATGGCAAGAAGTGGAAATCTCCTCAAAGTGAAGGAAAATCTCATCCTTCCCAGTTGTTATAGGAACATATGTCTGCACTAGATGTCCCTTCTAACCTGTTGCAGTTTCTAAACTTTCCTCTTTCTGTCCCGTGACATGGTTTCCCTTTACAAAAATCAAAGGTATATCTCAAGTGGGGATGCACATAGCGAAAAAAAGAGGTTCTAGCCATTACCTATGCTATCACAAACTAGAAAAAAATGTTTGTAAAATATTAGTTTCCACGCTTAGGATAAAACAACCTTAGACATAAAAAATATGAGACTGCTGCCTCCACTAAATCACTAGGTGGAGTTGGAAATATAAATTTGTAAAGGACAGGAGTGGATGGCCCTGTCTATACAATCTTTCTGATAAGTATACAATCAATTAATTATGTGAACAATATCAATTCATAAATATACATATATAATTTGAGATAAAAATGCTGCGTGCTAATCAGGGCTAATATCAAAGTGAACAGTAATTAAAATAATTCATGGAAAAAATGAAATGTGAAATGATCATAAAACATATTAAATAATAAATAAACTCTTTTGTGTAAAGTTCAAATGTTCATAAAAAATAAATAAATGATAATCTCATGCGCAAACAAATATATATATAAAAAAGTTGCAAAGAATATTGTGCCAAAGTGCCAGATTTGAAATCTTCAAAGTGACTTGTGCAATATTCAAGTTTTTCTTGTGCCAAACTGTGGGTCCACACGTGCTCCCCTTATGTGTCCTGCAGGGGTAAACTGCATATATGCAGACTGCCTTATTTCCTGATCTCCAGTGGGGCTTACTCCTCAGCTCCGGATCATTTCTCCATATTGGTGCGTGCAGAAGGATGGAAAGAAATGCCCTTAGCGTAATCCAATTTTAAATCATTTTATTAGATCTAGGAGTGCATAAAAACAAGTCTCTGACGTTTAAAATAGTGCCCTCAGAAAGTTCAAAGGCTGGCAACAGCACATTCCCTATTGTGTGGGTTTGCGTTCCACAGACAGTATCCACATAACTGGAAGTGACGCAATGGTGTACCAAAAGCCCTGCCTTATGCATTTCATCATAGGATGTCTTCGGAAGCGGTGGCCATCTTGGTACACCCCGGGCTATTTATAGTACACCTGAATTGGCTGGGTTGGTCACACCTGTTGTTTTACCACGATCGCTGTATATTCTAAATTATAATACAGCCATAGTCTTATCGATATATAAAAGGTGATGCTTCAAAAATAGATCAAAAATGATCCTTACTTTATCCTACTATGCTTATTAAACTGTTAAACTGTTTAAAATGATCTTATTATAAAGCATGAATCCTGCACCCCCTTGTGGTAAGAAAAGGAATGTGCAGCCAATGTTAACATTCAAATTAAAGAGGTGGAAGAACTCCAGACAAAAACCATACCATCCAGGTATTACCTGGTAAAACTTTTGTATTAAACAGAATAGTTTTAGGAGCTGAAACATTTGGAATATTACTGTCAACAATGAATAAATACGCAATGCATAAAAATAGGAATATGTGATTAAAAAATAAAATATTATATAAAAATCATAAAAAATAAAAAACAAAAATACATATATTAAAAACCCCAAAAAATATTTTATGTACATTAAAACCAATTTAAAACGAATATTTGCTATGCATGGGCCTAACCGGCTGGATCTATTTAAGACCAGTTGAAGTATAATAAATGGTTCATAAATTTATAAAAAAAATTAATTAATACAAGGATTAGTGAATAAAATTATCAATTCTCAGAAATTGGATATAAAGCAGTTGAGGTCAATATCAGTGTTTGACCCAGCCGGATATAATGACCCCAAACGATAAATATCCACTTTGTTTCATTCCTGGGAAACCCTAATTTTTTGTTACCCCCTCTCCAGTCTTCATTAATTTTGTCTATGCCATAAAAAATGAGCCCCAAAGGGTCTTTCTGGTGTGCCTCCTGACAGGACAGACTGTGTTTCGGGAACCCATTCCTTATATTTTTTATATGTTTCCTAATTCGAACATACAGGAGTCTTGTAGTTCTCCCAACATATTGAAGGGGGCATGGACATTTAATCACATAAGTGGCATGTGTACTGTTACATGTAATTAATTATTTTATTTGGTATTCTTTGTTTATTGTTCTAGACTTTCTCTCTTTCTTGGTTGCTTCTTGCTCACTTTACAAGGCAAACACTTCTGGCATTTGAAAAATCCTTTAATGTTTGAAAATAATTTCACTCTTTCTGGAGGGTTGATAACCTTGTGTACTAAGAAGTTTCTGAGGGTGGGTGCCCTTTTGTACACAAATGTGGGTTTGTTAGATAACATTTTTGGACAGTGTCTTATCTGTCTTCAAAATTGGTCAATATTTTTTTTTACAATCCTTTCCACCAGTCTGTATTGTTTATTGAATGCTGGTATAAATGCCACATCAGCGAAGGGTTTATTGGTCTTGTCTTTTTTGTCTATCAATGAGTTCCTATTTAGACTTACTTTAATAAGGTGTTCTCTACGGTATCCCTTTTCTTCAATTTTTTTAATCAAGAGCTTGTATTTCGAAGTCTTCATCATTCCGACAGTTCCTTCTCAACCTCATTAGATGTCCTTTCCAAATATTACTTTTCCATTTCGAATAGTGACAACTTGAGGTTGGAAAATATCCGTTGTGGTCAGTTGATTTGAAATAAGTTCTGATATATAGCTTATCTTCCATTTTGAATATTTGTAAATCCAAATAGTTTATTAGTTTATGATCCATATGCATGGCCATCTCAAGGCCTCAAGGATATACTATATTTGTTCCTGTTTCAATCCCGAATTTTTGTGTAATGCCTTCTCCACTCCTTTTAGGCCATCTTTCTGTATTATACTAGTGTATAGTGAATTAACGTCAATAGTAGCCAAAATGCAATTTTCAATACCTGTAATCCCCTCAAATTCTGAAATTAATTGTGCACTGTCTCTGAGGTAAGATTTCCCCTTTTGTACTAATGGTTTCGAAAATTAATCTAAGTACTCTCCTAAATGGGAAAAAAGGGAATCTATCCCACTGATAATGGGTCTACCTGGAGATTTGTCCAATCTTTTGTGTATTTTGGGTAGGTGATAAATTATTGGAGTTTTTGTTGATTCCGATATCAGATATTTAGCTTCTTTTTTACTCAAAATTCCTTTTTCTTTACCTTTTTTCACAAACACCTTGAATTTCTTCTCATATTCCTTTTTTGGATTGCCTTTTAATTTTTTGTGCGAATTCCCCACCCTCAGTAAATTCTCCATTTCCTCCTCATAGTCTCTTTTGTTTAAAATAGCTAGTCCTCCGCCTTTGTCAACCAGCCTTATGACAACATCCTTCTTTTTTCCTATATCCTTAATTGTCTAACATATATTCTTAGTTTTAGATCCTTCCCTCTGTCCTCATTCTCTGGGAAGGACCTGCTGAATCCCTACAAGCCTTCTTCAATGAAATTAATCTGAATGTATATGGCATCTCCTTTTCAGGAAACTATTTGGATTTACAAATATTCAACATGGAAGATAAGCTATATACCAGAACCTATTTCAAATCAACTGACCGCAAGGGATATATTTCAACCTCAAGCTGTCACCATCCGAAATGGAAAAGTAATATTCCGAAAGGAATGAGGTTGAGAAGGAACTGTCGGAATGATGAGGACTTCGAAATTCAAGCTACAGGGCTAATTTTTTATGGCATAGACAAAATTAATGAGGACTGGAGAGGGGGTAATAAAAAGACTAGAGTTTCCCAGGAATGAAACAAGGTGGATATATCAGTTGGGGCCAATATATTTCCGGCTGGGTTGAACATTGATATTGACCTCAACTGCTTTATATCCAATTTCTGAGAATTGATCATTTTATTCACTAATCTTTTTATTAATTAATTGTATTATAAATTTATGAACCATTTCTTATACTTCAACTGGTCTTAAATAGATCCAGTCAGTTAGACCCATGCATAGCAAATATTCGTTTTAAATTGGTTTTAATATACACAAAATATTTTTGGGGGTTTTTAATATATGTATTTTTTGTTTTCTACTTTTTATAATTTTTTCTTAATTAATTTTTTTATATTTTATTTTTTATCACATATTCTTATTTTTATGCATTGCATATTTATTTGCTGCTGATAGTCATATTCCAAATGTTTCAGCTCCTAAAACTATTCTGTTTAATATAAAAGTTTTACCAGGTAATACCCGGATTGTATGGTTTTGGTCTGGAGTTCTTCCCCCTGTTTAATTGGAAAGTTAACATTGGCTGCACATTCCCTTTCTTACCACAAGGGGGCACAGAATTCATGCTGTATAATAGGATCATTTTAAACATTTTAATAAACATAGTAGTATAAAGTAAGGATCGTATTTGATCTATTTTTGAAGCATCACTTTTTATATATAGCTCTATTATAATTTAGAACAGTGGTTCTCAACCCTGTCCTCAAGCACCCCCAACATACCATGTTTGCAGGTTTTCCTTTATCTTGCACAGGTGATTTCAATCAGAGTCAACGGCTTGGTATTTTGGACAGCTATTTAATCTAAGGGAAATTCTCAAAACATGGCCTGTTGGGGGTACTTGAGGACAGGGTTGAGAACCACTGATTTTGAATATACAGTGATTGTGGCAAAACAACAGGTGTAACCAACCCAGCCAATTCAGGTGTACTATAAATAGTGTGGGGTGTACCAAGATGGCCACAGCTTCCAAAGACATCCTGTGATGAAACGCGTAAGCCGGGGCTTTTGGTACACCATTACATCACTTCTGGTTAAGGGAATACTGTCTGTGGAACGCAAACCATCCCAGACAATAGGAAGTGTGCTGTTTCCTGCCTGTGAACGTACTACGGGGCACTATTTTAAACATCTGAGACTGGTTTTTATGCACTTTTGGATCTAATAAAACAAATTAAAATTGGATTGCGCTATGGGCATTTCTTTCCATTCTTCTGCATGCACCGATATGGAGAAATGATCTTGAACTGAGGAGTGAGCCCCACTGGAGATCAGGATATAAGGCAATCTGCATATATATGGTTTACCCCTGCAGGTGTGCCATCTTCTGCTGAATGAGGACACATAAGGGGAGCATGTGTGGACCCCCAGTTTGGCACAAGAAAAACTTGAATATTGCACAAGTCACTTTGAAGATTTCAAATCTGGCACTTTGGCACAATATTCTTTACAACTTTTTTATATTTTTTTTTTTTTGCGCATGAGATTATCATTTATTTATTTTTTATGAACATTTGAACTTTACACAAAAGAGTTTATTTATTATTTAATGTTCTTAATTCACACCTGGGTGCTAACAAACTCAGCTAAGAAGTTTGGTATTATAGAATAAATATTAAATAGAAAATTGTATGTATAAATGTAAATATAAATATAAAGTGCCCTGGTGTTTAGTACTTAATAATGACTTAAATCTTGTGCTTCTCAGTCCTGTGCAAAATAGCATAAATGAAGATAAATAAATATGTAATCACAGCTGAAAAATGGTGATAAAGTCAACAATCCACAAGTGTCCTTTGAGTGAAATCCATTCGTTTTCTTTTGTGAATCATACGTGCTCCCCTATGACCACCCTGCTTACCGGACAGCACCACCCCACACAGGGGTAAAGCGCAGAGGCGCCCGTCTAGGCGGGTAGTACGGGGTCCTTGGGTTGATCCTGCTTCCAGATGACCAGTCCTGTCCTTCAGGTGTGTATTTTGATCCCCAGTGAGGTTTCCCGAATTCCTCTGTATGTAATGTTATTAACCAAGTTGGAAAAAGAAAGGGAATATATCCATAGTGTATATCCGTCAAAAAAACAATATTTATTGTGAAAAGTTTTAAAACAAACTTTCATCAAGATCCTTAATTATATAGTAAAGGAAAGCCGGTCACTTTAATCCAAATCACTCCCTCGCTTGCTGCTGGTATACCTGTGTCCTTTAACAAAGCCTTATCCACACTTCCTCCGTATGGATTAACGTTCCAGCTGCAAAAACGGCAAAACCGGAAGTGACCGGAAGTGACGCGATGCGTTGGTCTGGTGTCACTGACCCGTTTCTTCCAATGGCGTCTTCTGAGGTGTTACCAGACCATCACAAGCACCTTGGTTAAATAGCTGACTCGGGGGCGGGCCCACAGTATACGAATTTGGTTGGCTTAAAGCTTTCTTGTTTCCATGCCACTTATTCATAAAGCGCTTTTACAAGGGGGCAGGGAAAGATTTTTTTAAATTATTTATTTGGCAAATTGTTTCTTTTTTGTGTCAAATTGAGGTATTCTATGTAAAATAATATTTGCTACTTGAATAATTGCAATACGATAGCTCATAAGACCCCAGTGGTGGATAGGTGTAAGCGCATGTATATAAAATCTCCGCTCGGGCCCGAGTTGCCAAAACCAGCTACTACCCGGTAAACCTACAATTACTTATTGACCTTATAGATAAAAACTTGATACATATCATAAAACACTTATAGTATATAAAACCACGTGTGATAAATAAAACCTTGCTACAGACCTATCATATAAAAATAACACAATTCATATTGTGTGCAGACCTATCATATAAAAATAACACAATTCATATGTAGAAAATCCTTAGTTTAAAACATATCCATATTTTAAAATTGATCTGCTTTTCATTGATAGACTCTATTACGTACATTCTTACCAGTTTACTCTATTCTCTGTAAACGTGGGGAATTTTAATGGATTAGATGATAATATATACTGTGAGTATCTGGTATTTCAAAATATGAAAAAGCTTTTTAATAGGTGAGTGATATATATAAATTCATATATGGGGAGAATTATATACTTTACTTGTTGAGGAAAAAATGTTTTCATATATATATATATATATATATATATATATATATTAAAAACTTTATAAAACTTTTTTAGTGAAGGTTAAGATAAGTAAAAGATATATATATATATAAGTGACTGTATGTAAATATAAACACGATTTGGGAGCTTTTAATTAGTAATATATATAAAAAAATAGTAATATATATATATAAAGGAAGGAAGGATAACAGGGCTTTTTGTTGGTAGTATATATAGAAAAAACTTTTATTGGGAGCTATGTTAAGTATTATGAGGATGGAAGGGGGGAAGGGATTAATTGTGAAATGTTGAATTTGTTAATACCTTATGTATGTCCTCAGTATTATTAGAAATTAGATATGAAACAGTTTAGGTCGCTGTATCTTATATTGCTTCCCATTATTCGATGATCTAAAAAATTCCTTTTTCCTGGCTTGATTTCTAACGGTACAGCATGGTAGGCATTTTCTGCATCTGTAAAATCCTTTCATATCCTGAAACAAGTAGTACTTGTCCTCAAACTGAAAATAATTGTGTGTCTTACCCACAAGTATTTTCAGTTTGAGGACAAGTACTACCTCCAAACCCATGGCACAGCTATGGGCGCGAATTTCGCACCATCATATGCTAACCTGGCCATGGGTTTATGGGAGAAACAATACATTCAGGAACACAACCCTTTTGCTGCACACATAATTTTTTTTGGTCGCTATATAGACGATATAGTGATCATTTGGGATGGCCCACCCACTACCATGTTTGAATTTGTCCAGTACTGTAATAACAATCCCTACCAATTATCTTTTACTTATGTGACGGACCCACATACCCTAGTTTTTCTAGATCTAGAACTGGGATATGTGGAGGATAAGATCATAGCTAAAAACCAGACCAAGCCAACCTCTGGGAACTCCTTCTTGCATTATCGTAGCTGTCACTTTCCCCCGTGGGTACGTAACATCCCCAAGGGACAGTTCTGCCGGATACGCCAGAACTGTACCTTGGACAAGGACTATGAAACAGAGGGCATGGTCCTAAAGAAAAAATTCTTGGACAAAAAATATCCTGAAAAACTAATAAATGAGGCCTTTGAACTCTATGGACCGGGTAAACCTCAATCATCTACTCACCCGGATCCCTCTCCCCAACCAGTACGATTCATTACGATGTTCCATAATCAACACCGTCAAATGGAGGACATTTTTTCTAAGCATTGGGGTATCCTGCTGCAGGACCCCCTACTAAAACAATCCTTATCTACCAAGCCCAAGATAACTTATCGACGGGCACCCAACCTTAAAAATAAATTAGCACCTAGTAAATTGAAAATATGCAAGAGTACTGCTATCCCAAAACCTACTTTTTCTTCTCTGGTGGGCATGTACCAATGTCAAAAAAAACCTTGTAAAACATGTAATTTTGTCAGACATAGACAACAATCCTTTCAGGTCAAGGGTAAAAATTACCCTATACCGGAATTTTATAGTTGTGCGTCTGAATTTGTCGTCTATGGCCTCTCCTGTCCATGTGGATTAGTGTACGTCGGACGGACCACACTTACATT
>BLSH010266345.1:273937-291875 GCA_018402905.1 Glandirana rugosa
TAGCTCAATGTTTTTGTGGATGACACAAAAATAAGCAGGGTGTCACGCAGCTGGTGGCGGAGTCTATCTTATGCTGGGAACAACCACTCTTGCGCACCTGATTCTGGGGCCCCTGGTAGAGCAGACAGGAGACCGAGAGTGCAGGATGGTACGAGGGCTGGATTGTCTCTGATGATGGTGTAAGAGATTCCGGATTGGCTTGTGCAGACAGGAAGGAAGGTGATTCAGGCTGGGTCGGCAACTGGCGGACAGTGTGGTACTAAGGAGCAGGCAGAAGAGTGGTCAAAGTCCAAGCAGAAGTCGTAATCAGGCGGGCAGCAGAGGTACCAGGGATCAGACAGGAGAATGGTTGTGAGTAGCTGGGGGTCGGTGCAGGCAGGAATCAAGCAGGTCAGGACAAGCTGGGTCTTCGGGGAACAGGATCAAACAACAGGAACAGAGCTGAGGCTCACAGGTACAATATACGCTATATACAATGGAGAAGAAGAGTGACCAGCAGGCCTGTCGATGTCTCAGTCTCTTAGCCGCCCTCAGATACTCCAGGTTTCAGTTCCACCTGACCTACAGGCCAGGGTCAAAGGATGTAAAACCGGATGCTCTCTCTCAGATGTTCTCGGAGTCGGGAGACACCACACCGCCCGACACCATACTTCCCGCAAGGAATTTCCTGCTCACCCAGGAGGATTTGTTGTCCCAAATAAGACGGGACCGGGGGGGCTCCTCCAGTCCTTCTGATTCAAGACTGGTAATAAAGGATGGGCTATGGTGGTTCGGTAACAGTGTAATGTAACAGTACACCCTAACTGTTGAAGATCCTGGCCCAAATTCTGAAATTCCTTCTGCACAGAATACAGCAAGTGTTGGGGCGCAACTCTGATGGTATGATGGGGTACACAGATAGCAACTGTATCAACATATGGGGATATAGTTAATAATTATTACATACATAAAGGAGACAACCAAGGGGGAGGGAGGGAAGATGATAATAAAATAAAGAATAAAAAGGGGAAGGAGGGGGGGAAGGGAGGGGGGAGAATAAAAACCTGGGGTGGGTAATGGACAAAGTCTGTAGGATGTGCAATTCTGCGCTGAGGGCAGCCTGAGTAGCGTGGACCCGGATCCAATGGTCCACTGACACTGGTTTGGCCAGCACAGACGGGCCATAGAGGGCAAAAAAGACCACCACAGTGTTCCTCGCCATTTTTTGGAAGTTCATAAAGGATCCACGGAGGGATTATTCACATGGGTAATAGAACAAATACCTGGAACCCTCCCCCGAGCAGAACGGTTCAAGAAATTATGTGCGAGAGAAACCTTTTGGATATATACTCTAGATGTTCTTTCCCCTGGGGGCCTTAATGAATGCATAGAGATATCCACCATTCTTTAGCCTGTTAAATAATATCCTACTACATGGTCCCCCCTAGGGTGTACACCTAGGACTCGGAGTTATTAGATGGTCTATTTATATTTATATATCACTTGGCGTTCCTAATCACTCCCTTTCCCCTTCCTTCCCCCCCCCCCCTTATCCTTCCCCACCCCTTTTTTTACTCTATTACCCATTCCCATGGGTTGTTGTTTTAATAAATAACCCTTTATCTCGTTATATAGGAGCATACCGGCACTAGCATTGCTTCTGCCACATTAGTGAGCAGATCAATGATATTGTTTGTGTGGTCCTATTAGGATCTCTCATTTTTTATAATAACTTTTAAAACTACTATTCTGTTTTTTAATACCTTTCAATAATGGTCTATATATTTTATCATATAAAGATCCAGTAGTAGTGTCCATTTTTTTTCCTTTATATGCCCCCCCTTTTTTTGATTTTCTTATATTTTTTTGATTTTGATTTTCTTATTTTGTCATATATCTTCTGCACATGTATTTATATATTCCTTTCCATATGTCCCGGTATATGTATGAGGAGATGCACTCTCCCTGCATGTATACGGATATATACATGAACACTACATTGAATATCATACTGCAGCATTAATTATGTTTCATAATAATCTACCATTAACCGTATACATATGTGCTGCTGATAGTATTTTATCTCGGTATCCCATTGCTTCATTTTTTGTGCCATTGTCATTTTTAGCCGCACACTGCTATGTTCCCTTTCTCCTTTGTATAATTTCCTTCCGTTATGTTTTTGTTTTATAAATTACTTTTAATCGTGCTATTTATTCCCAACTTCCTTCTTAGTTTTTTTCTTCCCGCTCCTCCTCCTTATTATCATGCCAGGCATGTCTTCTCGTATATAAGGACATTTAGTATGTATCTTTTTTCATTGTACCGGCTCCCTCTATCTGCCTGATGAAGTAGCGCAGGATCCCTAAACATCGGACCTGCTGCTAAGGAAACGCGTCGTGGAATAGTGACGTCATCATCCTCGGACACGTTTGGATTTGCTTCCCAAGCCTCCACCTGACTTGCGCCGCACGAGCCGGCTTTATTCTATACATCACGGCGGCCGCAGGAGCGGCATGGGACAGTCTCCTTATCCTACCCAGCTGAGGACATTGGCGTTCAAAAAAACCCCCCCCTTGAGTGGTAGTCGTCTTCATGCCTATTTGACATTTGGATCTTGTGAGTGTTTTTAATCTGTTCTATTAAAGTCCATATCTTGCTGCTGCACTCAGAGGCTCCTCCCTTTGTTTTTCTGTTACAGTGTCAGTGGACTATTGGATCCGGGTCCACGCTACTCAGGCTTCCCTCAGCGCAGAATTGCACATCCTACAGACTTTGTCCATTACCCACCCCAGGTTTTTATTCTCCCCCCTCCCTTCCCCCCCTCCTTCCCCCTTTATTCTTTATTTTAGTATCATCTTCCCTCCTTCCCCCTTGGTTGTCTCCTCTATGTATGTAATGATTATTAACTATATCCACATATGTTGATACAGTTGCTATCTGTGTACCCCATCATACCATCAGAGTTGCGCCCCAACACTTGCTGTAATTTTTTATATATATTACTAATTAAAAGCTCCCAAATCGTGTTTATATTTACATACAGTCACTTATATATATATATATATATATCTTTTACTTATCTTAACCTTCACTAAAAAAGTTTTATAAAGTTTTTAATATATATATATATATATATATGAAAATTTTTTTTCCTCAACAAGTAAAGTATATAATTCTCCCCATATATGAATTTATATATATCACTCACCTATTAAAAACCTTTTTCATATTTTGAAATACCAGATACTCATAGTATATATTATCATCTAATCCATTAAAATTCCCCACGTTTACAGAGAATAGAGTAAACTGGTAAGAATGTACGTAATAGAGTCTATCAATGAAAAGCAGATCAATTTTAAAATATGGTTATGTTTTAAACTAAGGATTTTCTACATATGAATTGTGTTATTTTTATATGATAGGTCTGCACACAATATGAATTGTGTTATTTTTATATGATAGGTCTGTAGCAAGGTTTTATTTATCACACGAGGTTTTATATACTATAAGTGTTTTATGATATGTATCAATTTTTTATCTATAAGGTCAATATGTAATTGTAGGTTTACCGGGTAGTAGCTGGTTTTGGCAACTCGGGCCCGAGCGGAGATTTTATATACATGCGCTTACACCTATCCACCACTGGGGTCTTATGAGCTATCGTATTGCAATTATTCAAGTAGCAAATATTATTTTACATAGAATACCTCGATTTGACACAAAAAAGAAACAATTTGCCAAATAAATAATATTAAAAAATCTTTCCCTGCCCCCTTGTAAAAGCGCTTTATGAATAAGTGGCATGGAAACAAGAAAGCTTTAAGCCAACCAAATTCGTATACTGTGGGCCCGCCCCCAAGTCAGCTATTTAACCAAGGTGCTTGTGATGGTCTGGTAACACCTCAGAAGACGTCATTGGATGAAACGCGTCAGTGACACCAGACCAACGCATCGCGTCACTTCCGGTCACTTCCAGTTTCATCGTTTTTGCAGCTGGAACGCTAATCCATACGGAGGAAGTGTGGATAAGGCTTTGTTAAAGGACATAGGTATACCAGCAGCAAGTGAGGGAGTGATTTGGATTAAAGTGACCGGCTTTCCTTTACTATATAACTAAGGATCTTGATGAACGTTTGTTTTAAAACTTTTCACAATAAATATTGTTTTTTTGACGGATATACACTATGGAGATATTCCCTTTTTTTTTCCAACTTGGTTAATAACATTACATACGGAGGAATTCGGGAAACCTCACTGGGGATCAAAATACACACCTGAAGGACAGGACTGGTCATCTGGAAGCAGGATCAACCCAAGGACCCCGTATTACCCGCCTAGACAGGCCCCTCTGTGCTTTACCCTATGTGGGGTGGCGCTGTCCGGTAAGCAGGGTGGTCATAGGGGAGCACGTGTGCTTCACAAAAGAAAACGAATGGATTTCACTCAAAGGACACTTGTGGATTGTTGACTTTATCACCATTTTTCAGCTGTGATTACATTTTTATTTATCTTCATTTATGCTATTTTGTACAGGACTGGGAAGCACAAGATTTAATTTCTGATTTTTATAATAATATTTTACTGCTTGTCATTATTAAGTACTAAACACCAGGGCACTTTATATTTATATTTACATTTATACATACATTTTCTATTTAATATTTATTCTATAATACCAAACTTCTTAGCTGAGTTTGTTAGCACCTAGGTGTGAATTAAGCACGTTTTATTTAAATTATTCAAACACAAGATAATTGCACTATTTTGATACATATACCCAGGGCAGCGCCAATCCAGCTCCTAAATTAAATTGCTTTAAAACTTCCTTTACTAGGAAGTCAACACTGGGGGCAGCAAACCCTTATATTAAATCCAAGAGATCCTGAGCGCAATACTTATACCTACTAGATTTATTATTTAATATTTTTTATGAACATTTCGTATTTTCCATTAATTATTTTAATTACTGTTCACTTTGATATAAGCATTGATTAGCACGCAGCATTTTTATCACAGATTATATATGTATATTTATGAATTAAGATTTAGTTTTCACATAAGTAATTAACTGTACACTTATCAGAAAGATTGTATAGACAGCGCCATCCACCCCTGTCTTTTACAAATTTATAGAAAAAATGTTTGGCTGCTTAACAATGCTAGTATAACAGGACAGTGTAAAGTACTGAGCATGGTGTGCTTTTATTTTTCCAATAAAAAACAACATGAACTGCAATTCATTTCATTTTGTGGCATTTACAGTATAATTAGCAATGGTTCTGACTGTATATTGTTTTATACCATTTATATGCATTGCAGAATGCCATCAATGCACATAAAAATGGTTGTATGAACTTGGTGTGCTATACCCTAGTTAAACAAGTCATCACTTTGGAAAGCTTTCACTCATGGAAAGTACGTTGTCAAAAAAATGTGTGACAGTCATGGACAAAACCATTTTTGCCAATGGTAGAGGGAGAGTTTACCATATGATGTTCTAGGGAACTGACTTAAACAGTAACATGGGTAATCCTTTGCATGAGAAGTAATTAAAATGATAATAGAGGATAAAATACTGTAGTTGATTTACTAAAGGCAAATACACTGTATACTTCACAAGTGCAGTTGCACTCTGCAAGAGCAGTTGCTCCAGAGCTTAGCAAATGAGCAGAAGCTCTGTTGACTTCCATCATCCAATCACGTGCAAGCAAAAATGCTGTTTTTTTTATTTTCCTTGCACGTGATTGGGTATTCTTTGCAAAGTGAAGCTTTCCCTTATTTATTAAGCTCTGGAGCAAATGCAGATGCAGAGTTGAACTGCACCTTGCACTATTTGCCATTAATAAATCAAACCCTATATGTACTAATTTCAGTAGTCAAATGTGGTACATTTATGTGCTTGCAGATTATTCTTTCTTTTTACATAAAGACAGATTGAGGGAATTTTAGACTTAATCATGTCATTAAGTAAATACTTCCAATTATACTTTCCTAGCAGTATGGCACAAATAGGTCTGGACTGGGCCACTGTCAATAAAGCTCACTGCTCTCATTTTTGTGTATGAAGGAAATGTCAATAAACACTCCATTTCTGTAGTTGAATACACTTGATACATTTCTTATTTCTTCATCTGGATAATATTGGAAAAATGACTAATATACTTGTCAGAAGCTTTTGTTACTTGGATAAATCATTATGCAGTCATCAATAAGAACATTATTTTTGCATACTGTCTCCCTTTGCAGTTTAAATGCAAAGGTTGCAATGCAATGGCTATGGTTACATTTACAGATCGGTCATTTATCTAGTACAAGATTTGCTACTATTTACTTTAGCTACTAATGCTATACAGCAAACGCAGCAAAGTATTACGTTGGCTGTGTATCTGAATGCCAAACTTTTGGATGGATACGTATTTAAAATTCATATGATGCAAACTCTGATTACCTTTTTTAAATCCGACATTAATCAACTCAGGGAACTGTATTTCTCCTGTACATGTATGATCAATGGCAGGTTACATCTAATTAAAATATCTAATTAAACAAAAATCTAAAATTGGATGTGATAAGGTTTTTTAACCAAATTACAGTTTTCTGAATTTATGTTTTACTGAATAGTGAATATCTGAGATGTAGAATGTAACGACCTAAAAATAAAAGACTCTACAAACTTAAAGAGAACCTTTTAGTTATGGGCATTTGCATAAATCGGAATATTTAGTCTTAAAGTGACATTAAAGGTTAATTTCTTTTTTAACAAACATACTTACCTGTTCTGTGTAGTTGTATTGCACAGAGCAGCCCTTTGGATCCCTTGCTGGTGCTCCTGGCTCCTCCTCTTCAGCCAGTGCTCCCAATAGCAAGCTGCTTGCTCTGAGGGCACTGGTGTGTGCTCTCTGCCGAGCCCTTCTCTCTGTGTGCATGTGAGGGAGTCATTTTGGGTGGGGGGCCCGTGGAAACCAGCTTCCCTTGGAGAGGTTGGGAAACCCTTGCTTCAGCTCCCCATGCCCCTCTTATGTCTTAGTCACCCTTTATCTATGAGGGGCACAGGGTGATCGATAAAGTGATGGACACTGAGTATGTGGTTTGGATTACTTCAAATGGAACAGTAATATTTATCCACAATATCTCCTATGAAACATATAAGGACTATTCCTGTTTTGTTTGATCCTGAACTATACATGTTGATTGAGGGAGCTGATCGCATTGGCCTCCGTTCAATGTGGGAGACGGATGGTCTCTTACTGGTGGTCTCCTGCTATTGTCTGTGTATTAAGGGGTTATGTGTTTTCTGCAAAGCATGTCTGTCTCATTGTTCATCGTTAATTGGAACACCTACTGTTTCCTAGCAAACTATTGGGGGATGTGTTTATACGTGTAACAATGTGTATTGTATTTTGGAACTTTGAAGCCAGCAAGTCTGGCCTGAAGTGGGGATAGCTGATTAATCACAACATTGTCAGGGGGGAATTGAGCCACCTAGGCTCGTTTAAGTGTCATGTTATTTTGTGTTTCTAGTTACAGTTTGTATTGTTAGGGTAATATGAACAGGAGGGGGTGTGTTCTCCTGTGGGGTATAAAGGTATGTGTCTGAGTTTTCAAATAAAGAGTTGTTCCATGTTATACAAGCTATTGCTATTTAGGCTTGTGTAGTATGCAGCTATAATATCTGATACGGAGGGTTCAGACTGGAGGAAGCGGTGTACTGATGGAAGCATTCAAGCTGAGTGTGGGTCGGACAGTTCCTTTACAAGACACATAGAGCCACGTCCCCCCACTCTCTCCTCATTGGCTCACTGGCTGTGATTGACACTAGCAAGAGCCAATGGCTCCCACTGCTGTCTCAGCCAATGAGGAGTGAGAGACACGGGAGAAGCTCAGCTCTCGTACACATCGCTGGTTTGAGAGGGGGCTCAGGTGACTATTAGGGGACCTGGGGGGGCCGCTGCACACAAAAGGTTTTTTTACCTTTGCATACAAATACAAATCCAAAACATGCATTTTCACACTTGCATTTAATACTTACACTGGTCTGACTAATCCACAATTAGTCGTATTTTAGTAGAATTGCATTAATTATACTGAAAACAATAACACGCCTTTATTTTGCTGTATTATAGCTTTCTAAGCCAAATGTTAGGGAGTCACAAATGCAAAGCTGGCAGGATTTAGAAGTTCATCACAAGATTAGGACAATTAAAGCAGCATTGCTGGCCCGTGAAATAAAAAACTGAATTACATTGCGTTCTGAGGTTTTGTTCTTCATGTGCTGCTCTAATCTGAACCTTTACTTTGGCTTTCTTGTATCCTACATGGTCTATAGTTTTCAATTAGTATTTAGTAGAGGTAGATAATTCATCATCTCCTGTTGCTATATTACTTGCAGTGTTGGCAATAACCCTTTCAATACTGCACAACACAGAGAATGGTATCATGGCAGCTAGAAGTGATGGCGTGGTCATGGTCAAGGTAATGAATATGAGGATAATGCTGGTGACTTCAGGACTGTTATAGTGAAAGCCCTGCAGCTTAAAAGTTACATAGACAGTATTAACACCAGGAGATAATCAAATGCAATGAACTTTAAAGCACAAATGTGGAAATAGTGTGCTTCTTAATACCTTTTTATAGAAATAGTCCACATTTTTAAATTTTACATTAAATCTTTATGCTACTCACAAAAGAATAGGAATGTGAAACCTGCAATGCTACTTTAATGTAAGCTGTACACCCAAAGCAGCCAAAAGCCTGCCAATAATTAACAAAGCTTTGGAAGAGCGTGTTCTGTGCACCTTTTTGCTGCCAGCCTTGGGAAAGGAGTAGGATTTGAATCTTGCGATTATTCCACCTGCTGACCAATTCTAGAAACCACAATGTCATTAAATGTCAGTAAATGGGCTATGAGAAAAAAAGTTTTCACAACATGCAATGTTATCACTATCTAAAGGTGATGTACAGACAAGAGATAAAACAATAGATTTCTTAGGGTTAATATTGTAGACAGATACAGGTGGCTTTTTTGCTAGAAGTATCTGCTAGATGTGTGTTGCAGAATCTCCTTTTCTTTGACTGTACTATTATTTGCCCTGACCTATTCATGCCTATTGTATGTATGGTAACTACTTGCAGTAACAGCAGTTGTGTGTATGCTTGTGAGAGGTGGGGGTGTTATGTCGTAAATATACTAACTATATTGCTTTTTAATTCTGCCAACTGTCGATAAGTACACAGATCAGTACAGTGGTGTTAATAAGTAAGGGTGGCTGGATAAAAGCATACAATGCAAGAGATTAAGGCATCATGTGGAGCAATGAGGTGAAATTGAACCTTCTGAGCTTCAGAAGCCCTAGGATTCATTGAACAAAAGGAGTATACAGCACGTAGCTTGGTAAATATGAAAAAGCTGTGTTCACTTTAAAAACCCAATCCTAAGTGAAGGTAAATTAAGAAAATCAAGATTTTTGCTTGCAAATGAAGAGTGGACATTCTGTTTACAAATTTCACACACTTTGGAACATGTGATCCATATCCAAAAGAGAAGATTGTGGTTCTAGTGGTAAATTGTTCAAGCAAAAAAAGGTTGATCTTTTACTGCCAATGGTTTTGGTGAAACAACTGATCATCTATAGACACCCTAAGTAAAGTAAACTTTTTTATGCACAATACATCAACATTCTCACAGTTATATTCTAAAAACTGGACGGCACAGTGGTGTAGTGGATAGCACTTTCACCTGGCAGCAAAAGGGTAGCTGGTTCAAATCCTGACCACGACACTACCTGCCTGGAGTTTGCATGTTCTGTGCCTGAGTGGGTTTCCTCCGGGTACTCCGGTTTCCTACCACACCCCAAAAGACCTGCTGGTAGGTAAATTAGATCCTGTCTAAATTGTCCCTAGTATATTTATGAATGTGAGTTAGGGACCTTAGATTGCAAGCTCCTTGAGGGTAGGGACTGATGTGAATGTACAATATATATGTAAATTGCTGCGTAAATTGACAGCGCTATATAAGTACCTGAAATAAATAAAATAAAAATAAAAAAGGTCCATTATATAATTCAACCCTTTTACATACTAAGATACTACTTCTTATCACATCTGCACATATTGCTAAAAAAACAGCAATAGAAAGGTCTCATTTTTGTTACCTGCCTTATGCCTTTTTTGTTATTTTAGTAAACAGAAAGCAATCATTAATGCAGACCTGTAGGTCATTTTACGTCATTGTTATACATTTATAAATATTTAGAGCTCGTGTGTGCTCTAGTACATTTGGCCTCATATTAACCTTCATACCGACCAGATGGTTTAGTGACACAAGTCATTAAACTATCCATGGCTGACTTGCTCATCTTCAGTTGCGCACATTATGATATTTAATCAGTTATGGAAACAATGAGCAATGGTGGCTGGTGGCAGATACATATTAAAATGCATGAAGTAGTGCATGATAAATATGTGCGTTGGTGTGCCTTAACTTAAATGATCTGAATGTTCTGCAAAAAAAATTAAAGTTAATAACTGATTGGCTTCTAATAGCATCAACATCAGCATTCTTTTTTCTTTAAATAAATAAACAGCTTTGTGATTTTGATTTATTAAGTGCTTAATTAGAGCACCGTTACATAATAATAAAGTTACACACATAGTATGAACTAGTGTCTGCAACCATGCAACTATGCATACATTATGATACCTGATATTTATTACATTTTTCTATTGAGGCTACTGCCCTATGGTAGTTGTCATATAGACAAAGGATAAAAAACAAATACAGTTGGTAGAATTCTAACTTGAAATTACTATGCAATGAGGCTGAGAATCTTCACACAATAAATTGTGTGACTATTCACTTTATTATTATTCACTTTACAAAAGCAAATTCCTGTTTACTTATTTCATCTACGCATTACTATGATCAGGAATTTTCTTCTTTTGGATTTATAGTATACAGAATCTTAGCTCCTTTAGGAAATAAGGCCAAACATGACAAAAGTGTGTTTGAAATACTGCTCTCCAATAAATGGCCTTTGTTTTAAATACCTGTCTGCTAATTTTCTAAAACTTCTGTATTTGTCAGTGAACAGCAGGCCACCATTTATTCTTAACCTGCTGATTACTTGTTGTCTGACCAACTCAATCAGTGGTAAAGGGTATGTATCTGGTACATTCAAAGATTCAATAAAGCAGTTTTGAAATGATGCAGCTTTAAAAAGTATGCTGACCTTCATTACTGAATTTCGTATTTCTAATTTCTAAGTATCAGAATGTAATTTAATAAACCAGTTCAAAGAGCAACATTTTGCAGTAATCTCTGACAACCAATCAGCAGTTTGGACAGAAAGCAGAATTTTGTTTGGTTGTCATGGACTATTGCACAGTGTTCTTTTTGTTATATTATTAAATAACCTCCATATCATATTCTTGCCAGGACTCATACACCATTTTCCCCCAACTATTCATGCATAAGCACAGTGACATGAACTGCCAGTTTAAGTGAAAAACCCATTTTAGCATCGGAAGAAGGGATCTTTATTTTATTTTACCTTTATAAGTTTATAGTGATTCACTCATTATTAATGGTGGATAATAAAATTCCTTATTTAAGGAACAATAAATGTGAATTTAAATAGAATGATGTAATTTTAGTGACTGATTTCCAAGTGTGCAAATTTGACCCACTTATTCCGATAGCTTATGGAAGACAGAAAAAAAGCCTGCAATGTGACTTCTAGATATATCTTTAGACATAAATTGTCATATAGGCATACAGAGCCGAGCACTTTTTAATGAATTATCTACTGGTAGTGTTTTTTTTCTTGTTCTATATACATACATTTAAGAGGATTTCTAAAGCACCTTACCCCTGTAGGAATTCTAGGAAGTCCTTGACGTTCTGGAAAGGGAAAAATACCTTGGATAAAAAAATGTATAAAGTAATTAATCCCCCTGTGCCCTAATATTTTACATTACGCATTGCAAAAAAATGTAATTGTTTATTACATAAGCCAGAATCGGAGCTGCAACTCATCAATGGTTGCAAATTTACAACGTAGTACAAGCTAGGGATTTATTAAATATAGCAAAATGTGGGTTGTAACTCACAGACAGCTGCAAATATAGTGCTAACTATAGTTAGAGAATGGAAACTAATATTTTATGTAAAATTATTTGATATAAGTAACACATGTGTGTACAATGTTGTTTAATGTGCTATGTATGAAACATCATTTTTTGAATGCCTCTTTTTACACCCATTTTACTGAATATTTAGATTAAATGCCGTATATGTGTAGCAGTCAGCAAAGCATTATGCTCTAGAACAGTGGTTCTCCTGTCTTCAGGACCCACTAACAGGCCAGATTTTAGGCATTACATTGTGGAGATGCAGACTAGAATACTGCGATCGCTAAACAGCAAATTATATCACCTGTGATGTATTTCAGTTACCTTGAAAAACCTGGCCTGCTAGTGGGTCCTGAGGACAGGAGTTGAGAACCACTGCTCTAGAAAGACACTGAACCTTTCAATTATTCAGTGCCTCATTTCCTTGCTTTAGAGGACATAAATTACATTTCTGGTACATAACATTATAATACAAAAAAATAATTTTTATTGATTGGGTTGGGTGATATATTCAAGTTGTTATGGTACAGGCATCTTAAAGTGGTTGTATGCCCTTAAGAAAAAAAAAATGTAAGGCAAAGCAAAGGCATAATGAGCTAATATGCATTGCCTACTAGCTCATTATGAAATACTTCACTTTGATTTCAGTTCACCCAAACTGCCAGCAAGTTGTCCTACAGCTCCAATTGGACTTTCTTGTGCAATTCAATTGAATCATCTCAATACACCTGTTTAGAGGCTATCAGTATAAGGTTCCTTATTGTACATAGAACATCCATATTTATATGAATGCATTGGCCATTCTGTCATAAAGTGGCTATACAGCTCCCAATTGGTCTGGGCCATTTATTTTGACTTTTTTCTAGATACACGGCCAGTAGGTGGTTATACCGCTCCTATTGAGCTCCTTGTCATTCCTTTTTTTTAAATTCTATGCACCTTGTCCGGGACCACCAGTGTTTGGCCCTGTATAGCCACTTTATATCCTCCTCCCTGCTGATTATCCCTCTCGGCATGTTCTGTGCTTTGCTCCTTATATGACAGTGTGTTCATAGCCCATTTGTTACTATGAGCGCGATTGTGATGCGTCTGGATGCATGGATGGATGACCAGGGTCACCTGTTTTTAAAGTTCGTGACAATGTTGTCACGATTTGTTTTTATTGTGATATTGGTCTGAGTCTGTGTTTTTGTTACCTTTATAAATTTCATTACTAAAGTAGCAATAAATGTGCACAAGTTGCAGTGTGCGTGTTCCCTAGCGAGGCTTTTCTTACTGTGGTTTGGTCTCTCTTACCACATCTCCCTTCCCCCTTATTTTCCCCTTACTTTTAAGTCTACTAGCTCATTATGAAATACCTACCTTAGATCGAAGTACCAGCACCACCTCCCAGTCACCGCCGAGGGAGCTGATGTGTTCCCTTTGCATTTTTTCTGGGTTCGTGGCTCCGGTGCTGTGAGTGGCCAGAGCCGCAATGACTCACTCCTGCGCCTGCGCGTTGGAGTCCTCCTTTCCGGCTAGGTCTGGCACCATCTGCCGGAAGTTCAGAGCGCATGTGCCACTGATGTCAGCGGCTGCATGCAAGGTGAATATCTCCTAAACCGTAGAGGTTCAGGAGCTATTCATTCTACCTACAGGTAAGCCTTATTATAGACTTACCTGTAGGTAAAAATGAGAAAGCGGGGTATACAACCTTTTTAAAATGTATTTATTATTATTATTTTATGCATCCTTTAGATTTTATATGCTTGCTTCTGCTAGAAAATGCTCTATTTTATACCAGGCTGTTCAGATATCTGCCATTGAATTAGCTGTCTTAAATTGGGTACTTGCCAATATGACAAGATAGGCAATTGTGTTATGTCTTGTAATCTTTCATATCCGTACAGGAGGTGCTGGCATGCTTTCTTAGAACTTTTAGGCATGGATTATAGGTGACAACTCATGGGACATTGTTCTCATTTACATGGACTGTTTATACTGTATACAGTATCTCACAAAAGTGAGTACACCCCTCACATTTTTGTAAATATTTTTATCATATCTTTTCCTGTGACAACACCAAAGAAATTACACTTTGTTACAATGTAAAGTAGTGAGTGTACAGCTTGTATAACAGTGTAAATTTGCTGTTCCCTCAAAATTACTCAACACACAGCCATTAATGTCAAAACCACTGGTAACAAAAGTGAGTACACCCCTAAGTGAAAATGTCCAAAGTGGGCCCAATTAGCCATTTTCTCTCCCCGGTGCCATGTGACTCGTTAGTGTTACAAGGTCTCAGGTGTGAATGGGGAGCAGGTGTGTTACATTTGGTGTTATCACTCTCAATCTCTCATACTGCTCACTGGAGGTTCAACATGAAAAAAGAAATGTTGCTCTACATGAAGATGGCCTAGGCTATAAGAAGATTGCCAAGACCCTGAAACTGAGCTGCAGCACAGTAGCCAAGGCCATACAGCATTATAACAGGACAGGTTCCACTCAGAAGAGGCCTCTCCATGGTCGACCAAAGAAGTTGAGTGCCCATGCTCCGCGTTATATCCAAAGGTTGTCTTTGGGAAATAGACGTATGAGTGCTGCCAGCATTGCTGCAGAGGTTGAGGGGTGGTGGGTCAGTTTGTCAGTGCTCAGACCATACACCACACATTGCAACAAATTGGTCTGCATGGCTGTCGTCCCAGAAGGAAGTCTCTTATAAAGATGATGCATAAGAAGGCCCGAAAACAGTTAGCTGAAGACGAGCAGACTAAGGACATAGTTTACTGGAACCATGTCCTGTGGTCTGATGAGACCGAGATAAACTTATTTGGTTCAGATGGTGTCAAGCGGCAACCAGGTGAGGAGTGCAAAGATAAGTGTGTCTTGCTTACAGTCATGCATGGTGGTGGGAGTGTCATGGTCTGGGGCTGCATTAGTTCTGCCGGCACTGGGGAGCTACAGTTCATTGAGGGAACCATAAATGCCAACATGTACTGTGACATACTGAAGCACAGCATGATCGCGGGGCAGTATTCCAACATGATAACGACCCCAAACACACCTTCAAGGTGACCACTGCCTTGCTAAAGATACTCAGGGTAAAGGTAATGGACTGGCCAAGCGTGTCTCCAGACCTAAACCCTATTGAGCATCTGTGGGGCATCCTCAAATGGAGGGTGGAGGAGTGCAAGGTCTCTAACATCCACCAGCTCCGTGATGTCATCATGGAGGAGTGGAAGAGGACTCCAGTGGCAACCTGTGAAGCTCTGGTGAACTCCATGCCCAAGAAGATTAAGGCAGTGCTTGAATATAATGGTGGCCACACAAAATATTGACACTTTGGGCCCAATTTGGACATTTTCACTTAGGGGTGTACTCACTTTTATTGCCAGTGGTTTAAACATTAATGGCTGTGTGTTGAGTTATTTTTATGGGACAGCAAATTTACAAGCTGTACACTCACTACTTTACATTGTAGCAAAGTATCATTTATTCAGTGTTGTTACATGAAAAGATATAATAAAACATTTACAAAAAATTGATGGTGTACTTTTGTGAGATACTGTATGACCAGGAATGTTAACTGCTTTCTTTATCTGAGCATTACTTGTCATTGGCCTGTAACACTTGTTTTATTATGTGTCTCCTAAGGTGTAATGACTAATACAGGAAAAAAGGAAGATCCTTACTACATTTCAAGAGAATTGGTAACATCCCTGCTGGAGAAAAAGGCACCACAGAGGAGGAGTTCAGTCAGAGGCAGAAAAGGGGTGGCAGCCTTCAAGGGCCCTTCAAGGGCCCAAGTTGCTCTGTGTGCATTAACCTTGATAAACACCTAGAGAAATGGCCACAACCACTCACTGTCAGCCTTTTCCCTGGGACCAGCAATTTTTTTTTTAAATTTCCATGGCACCAATCCATTTCCCCATCACAAAGAGAAATACGTTCCCTCTATTCTAAGATAGACACCAAAAATAATTAGTTATCTATAGCTAGATTTTTGGATATAACTACATCTGTTCTGACATTAGGAATGAAACAGAACACGGACTGAATAATTATGTCTCACTGGCTGCTGTCTATAACCTACACCTAGAAGTTCTATAAAAAAAACACATCATTTTCATAAACAGTCAAACTCCAAACTTTCCTTGTACTTACCAGTACCACCACTCATACTGTTGAAGGCAGCAGAACGTGGGCATGGGTTTGTTAGTGCTCTGATAAGTCCATCGGGTTTGTAGGAATAATGCTCGACCAACTGGGAAAAAAAAAATTGTTCTATAAAAAGTGCAGTAAAATAACAAACAAAAGCATTTTCCTACAAAAACATATATGTTTTCAGTATGTAGAAAAAAATGTTGTTTTTTTTTTTGTTTTCCTTGCACCTGATTTGGTATTCTTTGCAAAGTGAAGCTTTACCACAGTGCATTTACTAAGGAAAATAGATCAACTGCACTTGCAAAGTGCACAGTCTATTTGCCTATAGTAAATCCTCCCCACAGACTGTGAAATTGTAGTGTCCTCTTAAACCAGTGCCCTCTTACGTTGTGGTCTATTGAAAAGTGACCCCCAACATAGCTGGTCCGTGTAAAAGTGACATCTTAGACTGAATGTCAATGGAAAATTGTCCTCTTGAGCTGAATTCACACTATATATATATTTGATTTCCTTTAAACTTACCTTCAACTATGTAGTGCAAGGGCCTGCCTGATTGCATACAAATTGAAAGCGTTTAGGTCTGCCCTCATATTATGTGGTTTTGGTCAGCGGCCTTCCAGGGGGGGGGGGGCGGTCCGCCCTGGGTGCCACACAGTGGGGAGGGGGGTATCAGCCCAGGGGCATGGAGTGTGTAATGATCTGGAGAGCAGATTGCAGCAGGGCCATCTTAACCACTTCAGCCTCGGAAGGATTTCACACTTTAGGACCAGAGCACTTTTTGCGATCCGGCGCTGCGTCGCTTTAACTGACAATTGCGTGGTCGTGCGAGATGTACCCAAACGAAATTTGCGTCCTTTTTTCCCACAAATAGTCTTTTGGTGGTATTTGATCACCGCTGCGTCATTTCTGATCACAGCTATACACAAAAGAAGAGCGACAATTTTGCAAAAAAACCCCAAATTTCTTACTTTTTGCTAAAATACAAATCCAAAAAAAATATATAAAAAAACATTTTTTTCAACGGTTTTGGCCGATTTATATTCTTCCTCATATTTGTGATAAAAAAAATTGCAATCGGCGTTTATTGATTGGTTTGCGCAAATGTTGCCGCGTTTACGGATGATGAGAATTAATTTCTGGGGTTTTTATTTTTTTTAATTTTTCACTAGTAATTATTATTATTATTATTATACAGGATTTATATAGCGCCGACAGTTTGCGCAGCGCTTTACAATATTAGGGCAGACAGTACAATTACAATACAATTTAATACAGGAGGAATCAGAGGGCCCTGCTCGTTAGAGCTTACAATCTAGGAATGGCGGCGATCTGCGATTTTTAGCGGTACTGCGATATTGTGGTGGACATGTCGGACCATTTTGACACTTTTTTGGGACCATTGGCATTTATACAGGGGGAAAGGGGTCGGTCCCGTCGGGTGTGCGTCAATCTTGTACGGGTCCCTTGTGTCAATTGGGAATCTCACGGGGGACGTCCAATTGGGGAAGTGACGGTTACCGTAAATGTGTCATTAGTTACGTAAAAATATCGTGACTAACGACATATTTACGGTTACCAGGGTTTTTTCACAGTTTTACCAGGCTGTACAGGTGGTGTTATAGCGTCATGGCGATTTTTAGCGTCTAGCGGCGGTAAGGATCTAACATTCGCGATTGCTCGT
>BLSH010266345.1:300901-315115 GCA_018402905.1 Glandirana rugosa
AAAGACAACCCCACGGGTTTAAATACGTGGACAGATTAAATCAAAACTACGTATAACGCGTAAAAGACAATTAGGTTATTTGGAGTAAAGTGATGACTTTATAATGACACAGGAAGTCAATAAACTATCTAGTTTTACTTTAACGACTAGGTTTGTGGGTTTATAAATATTTAATGTTAGTACCTTTAACAGTCCCCAAGGATTTGAAAACGTATGTTGACATACAATAAAGTAAAAAATGTATAAAGATAATACTGGTCGGAGGAGACGACCAGTGGAATATATAATCGGATCACCCCTTGTAAACCGAGGTGACTGTATGCTTGTTAAATCTAGGTCAAATTATATAAAAAATGGCTTGTGTATTGCCAGACTAAGGATGGAGAAATGAACTACTATACAGTATATTAAAGCATTTATCAGCAGTGGAGCCAAATGTTCCCCACTAGGCTAATATATAAGGTGACCAGCAGAGGAGGCTGGTCATAATAGAAATATGTAAAAAATGAAATAACATACAGTTGTATGCAAAAGTTTAGGAACCCCTGACAATTTCCATGATTGTAATTTATAAATATTTGGGTGTTTGGATCAGCAATTTCATTTTGATCTATCAAATAACTGAAGGACACAGTAATATTTCAGTAGTGAAATGAGGTTTATTGGATTAACAGAAAATGCGCAATATGCATCAAAACTAAATTAGACAGGTGCATAAATTTGGGCACCCCAACAGAAAAATCACATAATTATTTAGTAGAACCTCCTTTAGAAGACATAACAGCCCCTAGACGCTTCCTATAGCCTGTAATGAGTGTCTGGATTATGGATGAATGCATTTTGGACCATTCCTCCTTACAAAACATCTCCAGTTCAGTTAGGTTTGATGGTTGCCGAAAATGGACAGCCCGCTTCAAATCACCCCACAGATGTTCAATGATAAGAAAATGTGCAATATGCATCAAAACAAAATTAGACAGGTGCATAAATTTGGGCACCCTTGTCATTTTGTTGATTTGAATACCTGTAACTACTTAGCACTGATTAATTGGAACACACAATTGGTTTGGTGAGGTCTTTAAGCCTTCAACTTCATAGACCGGTGCATCCAATCATGGGAAAAGGTATTTAAGGTGGCCAATTGCAAGTTGTTGTTCTCTTTGACTCTCCTCTGAAGAGTGGCAATATGGGGGCTCAAAACAACTCTCAAATGACCTGAAAACAAAGATTGTTCTACATTATGGTTTAGGGGAAGGCTACAAAACGTTATTGCAGAGATATAAGCTGTCAGTGTCCACTGTAAGGAACATAGTGAGGAAATGGAAGACCACAGGCACAGTTCTTGTTAAGGCCAGAAGTGGCAGGCCACATAAAATATTGGAGAGGCAAAGGCGAAGGATGGTGAGAACAGTCAAAAACAGCCAACAGACCACCTCCAAAGACCTACAACATCATGTTGCTGCAGATGGTGTCACTGTGCATCGTTCAACAATTCAGTGCACTTTGCACAGGGAGAAGCTGAATGGGAGAGTGATGCGAAAGCATCCTTTTCTGCACACACGCCAATAACAGAGTCGCTTAAGGTATGCAAACGCACATTTGGACAAGCCAGCTTCATTTTGGTCATAACAAGGGGCGTTATGCATGGCGGCAAAAGAACACAGCGTTCCAAGAAAAACACTTGCTACCCACAGTAAAATTTGGTGGAGGTTCCATCATGCTGTGGGGCTGTGTGGCCAGTGCCAGTACTCTTAATTTGCTTAAAGTTGAGGGTCGCATGGATTCCACTCAATATAAGCAGATTCTTGAGAATAATGTTGAGGAATCAGTTACAAAGATGAAGTTATGCCGGGGCTGGATATTTCAACAAGACAACAACCCAAAACACTTCTCAAAATCTACTCGGGCATTTATGCAGAGGAACAAGTACAATGTTCTGGAATGGCCATCCCAGTCCCCAGACCTGAATATCATTGAACATCTGTGGGGTGTTTTGAAGCAGGCTGTCCATGCTCGGCAACCATCAAACCTAACTCAACTGGAGATGTTTTGTAAGGAGGAATGGTCCAAAATACATTCATCCATAATCCAAACACTCATTACAGGCTATAGGAAGCGTCTAGAGGCTGTTATTTCTGCTAAAGTTAAGTAGGCTCTACTAATAAATAAATAAATAAATAATGATGTGATTTTTCTGTTGGGGTGCCCAAATTTATGCACCTGTCTAATTTAGTTTTGATGCATATTGCACATTTTCTGTTAACCCAATAAACCTCATTTCAATGCTGAAATATTGCTGTGTCCTTCAGTTATTTGATACATCAAAATTAAATTGCTGATCCAAACACCCAAATATTTATAAATGACAATCATGAAAATTGTCAGGGGTTATTTCAAAGATAACTTTTTGTTGGTTAAGCATTGATCACAAAATAGAATATATAATACACAACTTATAAACACAACATAAAGTGCTTTATTTCTCTGGTTATAATGTGATTAATTAAAAAAAAAAGCAAATAATCCAAAGCAATAGTTTAATTCCGGTATCCATCTTCACTATTTTTTTGTAAGAAAACAGCAATATATACTAAACTCTGCAAAAGTAGTATTTTGCAAATCCTGGTGAAAGGAGAATGGGAAAGATGTATAAGGTGTCCATAAACCTCACATGACAGTTGAATGTGTAGGCAGGATTCAAATAACCTCAAACACCTCAGACAACAGGTGCACAGACAGACATGAACACTTGGTTCAGCTCACTCATTTTGCAGTTGACTAAGAAATATTGAGTGAGAAATATAATTCAAGCTTGGTTAAGAATATCAAGTTCATTTTCACCTGACCTCCTTCACAGTAAATATAAGTCTAAGAGCAGCTGAAGTCCCCCAGTAAATGAACAATTGCCATATGTGATCAATGACCGGATATTAACCCACAACATCCCTTATGGTCCTAGGGAAAATCATATATACCAATCCAACAAATGACTTATGGTAAAGAAATACAGTATCTCCCAAAAGTGAGTACACCTCTGGCATTTTTGTAACTATTTTCTTATATCTTTTCATGTGACAACATTAAAGAAATGACACTTTTCTACAGTGTAAAGTAGTGTACAGCTTGTATAACAGTGTCAGTGTCAAAGCTGGTGGATGTTAGAGGCATGCTTGGTCAGTCCATCACCACCTTTACCCTCAGCTTCTTTAGCAAGGCAGTGTTCGTCTTGGAGGTGTGTTTCGGGTCATGCTCTGCTTCAGTATGTCACAGTACATCTTGGCATTCATGATTCCTTTAATGAACTGTAGCACCCCAGTGTCGGCAGCACTCTTGCAGCCCCAGACCATGACACTCCCACCACCATACTTGACTGTAGGCAAGACACACTTGTCTTGTTGCCGCCACACAAGCTTGACACCATCTGAACCAAATAAGTTTATCTTGGTCTCAGACCAAAGGACATGGTTCCAGTAATCCATGTCCTTAGTCTGCTTGTCTTCAGCAAACTGTTTGCGGGCTTTCTTGTGCATCATCTTCAGAAGAGGCTTCCTTCTGGGATGACAGCCATGCAGACCAATTTGAAGCGGTGTGCTGCATATGGTCTGAGCACTGACAGACTGACCCCCCAGCCATTAAACCTCTGCAGCAATTCTGGCAGCACTCATACGTCTATTTACCAAAGACAACCTATGAATATGATGCTGAGCATGTGCACTTAACTTCTTATAGCCTAGGCCATCTTTATGTGGAACAACAATTCTTTATTTCAAATCCTCAGAGAGTTCTTTGCTATGAGGTGCCATGTTGAACTTTCAGCGACCAGTATGGGAGAGTGAGAGCAATAACACCAAATTTAACACACCTGCTCCCCATTCACACCTGAGACCCTGTAACACTAAAGAGTCACATGACACCGGGGAGGGAAAATGGCTAATTGGGCCAAATTTGGACATTTCCACTTAGGGGCACTGCGTCACTTTAACTGACAATTGCGCGGTCATGCGACGTTGTACCCAATTGAAATTATAAAAAACAAATGTATTCATCAGCTTTGGCCGATATATATTCTTCCAAATATTTTTGATAAATAAAATCGCAAAAAGTGTTTATTGATTGGTTTGCACAAAAGTTGCCACGTTTGCAAACCATGAGAATTAATTTATGGCATTTTTACTATTTTTTTTTTACTGGTAATGGCGGCGTAATGCAATTTTTATTGGGACTGCAATATTGTGGTGGACAGATCGGACATTTTGTGACACTTTTTTGGGACCATTGACATTTATACAGCAATCAGATTTAAAAATAGCCACTGATTACTGTATAAATGTCACTGATAGGAAAGGGCTTAACCTGCAGGGGGCAATCAAGGGGTTAACTGTGTTCCCTAGGCGTGTCCTAACTGTGTGATGGCTGGGCTGGCAGAGGCATGACAGATCTAACTGATCCTGATACGCCTGACAGAGCGGGGAAACGCATTGTTTACATCAGCAGTTCCCCATTCTTCCTCTCTAGAAGGCGATCGCGGGTCGCTGGCGGACATCGAGTCCGCCTGACCTGCGGTCACACTCAAGCAGAGTATGGCAGGCATGAGAGCATGCTGGCGGCGGTGCACACTCGCAACTGTGGCTGTGCAGATCGCCATTCATAGCCGGCAATGTGCGCAGCGGAGCCAACTTGCTGCTGTTCATGTACGTGAGGCGGTCGGCAAATGGTTAAGAACCATCTGCCTTCATCCACTCACTTCAGAAACAGCAGCAGGTGAGCTCAGGCAGCATTTCCAAAGGCAGACAGCAGACACAGTCAGAGTCTGACAAAAAACAGTCAGACTGTCAAACCCACAGAAGCCCACCGTATAGCAGGTGAGCCAGGACAGCAATATGAGGTAAGTCCTTTACCTGGCAGGACTGCAGAGAGAGGGAGAGAAGCCTGCAGACCTCCAAAATCATTTACATCATTGCATGGCGACTGGCAGTTACTATCCCGTGCTGCCCATCTCCCTGCCACTGTGACATCATTCACAGATGCTCTCAGACTGACAATAAAGTCAGGAGAGCAGTGCGGCGAGCAGCATATAAAAGACAGGAAAAAACCCCAAGGGAGAGGCAATGATGACATTGCAGAGATCTTATAATACTACACCTGTACAATATCAATGCTGTTTAAGCATCATTTTGCCTGCGGCCCTGGCACAAAAATGCACCCAGTTTTTAGGAGGATTTACCATCCAGCATTCAGGGTCTTCCAACTCTATGAGAGGCTGAATGTTACGTACTTGGAGGGTGAGCCAGACGGTAGAGGGAGACCTCTCCCACAACTCCGGCTTACGGACCGCTGGGAGTGATACAGTGGCCATGGAAGCACGGCGGGTAAGAGTGCCTGATCAGTCCTGAAGACAGCAGGACCGGTTGCTGATGCAGACTGGCTGGACAGCAGAGCAGGATGCTGATGCAGACTGGCTGGACAGCAGAGCAGGATGCTGATGCATACTGGCTGGACAGCAGAGCAGGATGCTGATGCAGACTGGCTGGACAGTAGAGCAGGATTGGGCAGGCCGGGTCGGCAACAATCGGACAACAGCAGACAGAGGGAACCGACAAAGACAGGTCACAAGGCACGCCGAGGTCAGGGCGGGCAGCAGACAAGCAGAGTAGGACAATCCGGGTCAAGGTCATAAGAAAACGGGTACAGGAACTCAGGTTACAGAAACGCAGAAGCTGCAGACCAAACAGCAAAGTGACAGTGTAGAAGACCCACTTAAATAGGGCTTCTGGCGCTAACAATCGTGCGTATTGATGCACGTGTGACTGTTCTGTGGGCTCCCTGACACTGAACATGGAGGGGTAGGTTCAGCAGGGGTATGCAGCAAACAAAGTACTTACCACTGCAATTGACAGGTGGCCTGGAGCATGACCAAAAAAGAAGAACACTTAGTTGGGGGATGGGCTATCTTTTATTTAGCTAGGAACAGGTGGTCCTGTGGAGCTCCACAGGAGGTGTTATGTGCTGACGTGACGTGGGCCTGGAAAGTATGACTTTCATGGAACATCATTTGTAATGCAGTATTCTGGCATTACTTACTGTATTTTGAACGTATAATTGATTTTTTAACATTTACATTTAACTTAGCTTAACTACTGCAGCAATCTGAATGTAATCCAAATTCATATCCAACTTGAAAAAACAAAGGGTTTTTAGGCAGTGCTGGCTGACACCTAAATTTTTTTCCAGCAGAAATAGACCTGAATTGAAAGGTAACAATAGCAGTAAAAACAAATCTAAAAGCTGTAGGAGAGGTTACTCCAAAAAGCAATAAAGCTCCCTCAACTTTGTACAAATTGGCCAGTGACAAAACTGTTTATTTTTGCTAGGACCCTTTTTTCCGAGCCTGCATTATACATCCGCTGTGGACACAGGAAAAGCTGCCCATCACCGAATTTTGATGCTGTAAAATAGTGTGCACTAAACCGCCACATATTTATCACCCTATTGCCAAAGCTGACATTAAATTTAGACAATCCCTTTTATTAAAAATGACTGTCAGGCCTAAAAGCTGAAGCAGAAATTCTGCACTCAGAGGTAGTAGGGGAGGAGCAGGTTCTGCATGACAAAGCAGTGGTCAGGCTGTACCATCAAGAGGTAAGGGCATATTTGCCTTTTCTATCTCAAAGTGGTCATGCCATAAAGCCACAGCATGAAAAAACAAGAGAAGGGCGCACCGACCTAGTGCAATAACGTTAAAATATTTAGTAGGAGTAAAATGACAAGAAATATATTCACAAACATAGAAGATTTAAAAGCATATCAGAGCCACAAATTGAACAGAACGCCTCCAGGACTACTGGAATGCTCCACTTCTGCGAGAAGACCACAACGTGTCCATAGCGGCCAGGCTAATGTGTTTCCAGGGCGAACCCTCTTCTTCAGAGCCACAGCATGAGCAGGAGAAAGCTGAGCAGGTGCAAAGTAACCCATTTTATTCCTTCTTCTCTTTTTCTGCCATAGTCCCACAAACTAACAATAAGGATCCTGCAGAATTATTTCAACACACAACCAGACAGGAAAAAGCCAACTAAAATTTATACAGAATGGAGGGGTGGAGCCTGACTATGGCGCTGGCCAGAGGCAGCAGCTAGGAGCTCCTGGATCTCCCATCCATGCAATGGAGGAAATAGTCTGGCTGAGGCTTGACTGATCCCGCTCGCTCCCCCACCCATGCAACCCCCTATTACGGTTAACCTGCGAAGCATCGGCGAAAGCCTCCCCCGATGACACTGGTCCAGTGGTGTGTCCGGAGGACTCAGGAGACGGGAGCAGATCAGACGTATCAGTAGCAGTGAGAGCATCTCCGCCCCTTCTCCTTTGGAAGCCGCAGCCCGCATGAGAGGAGACAAATGCCAACCCTAGGTCGTGAACGGAGCCACGCTGGGAAGCCTGCCCAATCAAAGTCACCTAAAATAAGCGCAAGCCCAGGGACAATAAAAAAATACACGTCTCATGGTGGAAATCAAGATAATCCATCAGCAGAAAAGCAGACAGGAACCAGGTCAAATCAAACAAAAGGGAATAGCAAAGGAGGTCAAAACAATACAACTTTAAGTACAAACATATTGAGCCAATCAGGACTAGAGATGAAGATAGACACTGGGGTGGGCCATGTGCCTGAACAAATCTGCAAGTTCAGCTACCCACTAAAACAGATATGGCTGATATGTTTGCAAAACTAGAAAATTCCTTAAAGAAGGATATGGCGACATTGCACAATGACATGGGCCACTTGATTACAAGAGTAGAAGATACCGAAAAACAACTGGAAGTCCAAGTTCAACTTATAAAAGAGCTAAAAAATGAAACCAGAAATCTTCAAATAGCACAATGAGATATGGCATTTAAAAAGGAGAATCAAGAAAATCGGAGTAGGAGGAAGAACTTAAGAATTTGTAGCGTACCAGAAGTATCCCAGAAGGAAGACCTGACAGAGATAGCTAGAGAAATATTCAACTGCTTAAAAGACAAACCTTAGATACCCCGCTAAGAATCAGATGACCAAATGGGCTCCCCGCTGAAACACCTAGAGATATAATAGTGAGGCTTCATCACTTTAAGGATAAAGCACAAATATGGAGGGGACTAAAGAGTTGAATACCTGTTATATATTGGGGGTAGACCTCCAGATCTTTTCTGATTTATCACAGGAAACACTAAGAAGACAGAGGCTGCTAAAACCACTACTAGAAGTAATGCAAAAACAGAATATACAGTATTTCTGGGGGTTCCCGAAGTGTCTAGTAGGCTTGAAAGGTGGTCCCTCTGCAAGGCTGAGATTCTCAAAAGAACTTCATGACTTTTGCAACAAATTACACCTTTCAGAGCCAAAGATCCCCGGACGGGATATCCCTGGAACAGAGAAGCAGCCCCAACTGGAAGAACATTGGCATCTGATCTCAAACAAAGGGAAACATTGAGAGAAAATCAAAAGATAGGGGGATAAATATAAAAAATATAAGAAATTTATAGAATGGTAAGGGGGCGGGGGAGGGGTGGGGTCGATAGGACAGACAGCAGTGCGGATGGGAGACCTATTCCTGGGCCTAGCCGGAGCTGTTCTGAGGTGCAGAGCCAGCCAGAGATTCACCCTTAGTGGAGGAGTAGCAGGGCTAGTTAGATCCAAGGAGGAAGCTACTCAGGACATAGGTTGACCCCAATGGGGAAAACTCCCAACTTAGAAATGGGGGGAGGGGAGAGCGGGGATGGTGGGGAGGAGGGGGATGGGGTGAGGAGGGGGGAGGGACAAGGGAGAGGGGAAGGGAGGGAGGGAGAAGGGGAGCGCGCCAGGATCTCAAATTACCCAGTAAAACTCCCCAACATGGATCTCCCCCAATGGTGGTGTCCAAGTGAGACCCAGGTAAAGGTTTGTTTCCCACAACCCCTGCGACTCCCTTATAAAGCAGGGCGGGGAGAGAGGGGGCAAAAGATAGAGGGAGGAAATCCAGAAGGGACAGAAAAATGACTAGGAATGTCTCTGAGGTGAAGATTTGGTCATATAAAGTTAGAGGCCTGAACACCCCAGTAAAGACATAAGGTCCTCAAAGAAATCAAACAATATGCTGCTAGCATAGTGTTCCTTCAGGAGACACACAAATCACAATACATTAATATGAGGCTTTACTCAAAACACTACCCAACATGGTTCTATGGTGACTTCCCTACAAAAAGAGTGAAGGGGGTGGCAATAGAAATAACAAGAGATATTCAGTTCTGCCTGGAGGGGAGACAAGTAGACCCAGAAGGTCGGTACATATTTGTAAAAGGGAAAATATTTGAAACAGACTATACATTTGCCAATGTTTATTGTCCAAATAAGAACCCCACAGGTTATTTAATAGAAGTTCTGGGACAATTAATGGAATTTAGGAAAGGCAAGGTGATATTGGCAAGAGATTTTAATTTCTGCATGGACTAGAGAGATAGTATGTCGCGTGCACTGGGGACTGGAAGGTATCAGTTAGAGAGAGAAAAAAAAAATTATATCAAAGTCAATTAATAGACGCATGGAGGGTTCAGCACCCAGATACAAACGATTATACCTTCTACTCCGCAGTGCACGGGACATACTTAAGAATGGATCATATTATAGTACAACATAGAATGCTAGAATCTGTGGACAACACATCTATAGAGATTATTATTATAATTATAGACATTATCAGATCATGCCCCAATAACGATAAAATTAAAAATAGACGACAACCAAAGTAGAGCAGGCAACCGGAGGTTGAATGAAGATCTAATTTAGCATAGAATGGTCAAAGATACAATAAGAAAAGAACTAGACCAATATTTCCAGCTAAATGAAACTCCAGGGGTCACTAACTCTACGATATCGGAGACCCATAAAGCCTACATGAGAGGCATATTAATATCTATAGGGTCATGGAAAAAAAGAGAAAGGGAAAACCATATAAATAGACTTGCATCGGAAATATACCAAGAACAAGAATAAAGAGATACAACAGAGACTAATATTAAAAAGAGAAGAGTTGAAAGATTTAACGGAACAAGGATCAAGACGAGCCTGTAACAGGGTAGTAACAGATAGATACACATGGGAAAATAAATATGGGACATTTTTGGCTCTTGAAAAGTAAAAAATCAAGTAACTTCATCGGGAAAGTTAAAAAAGTGAAAGGGAGAATATTAAATTCAACAACAGACATAGCGGGACAACAAAATAAAACGCATGATGTAGAATTAAAAAGAATAGAGAAAATACAAGAATACATAGAGGAGGCAAACCTGCCCAAAAAACATAAATACCCATAGGCAGACTTCAACGCCTAGAGGCACCTATAGCAGAAGAGAAGATCAACAAAGCATTAAAAAGTACACCTACAGGCCAGGACCGGATGTTACCAAATATGTGCAATTATATAAGGGAACTTGGAGATGGGGAAAGCATGAGGGAGGAGTCCCTATTAGCACATATCACACTGATTCCTTAGGAAGGGAAAGACGAAACACTTTGCTCTAGCTATAGACCTATAGCACTTTTGAATATGGACACAAAGTTGTACGCAAAGGTCCTAGCTACTAGACTAAAATAACTCATCTGGTTTTATCCCTAATAGAGAGGGCAAGGACAATGCCATGAGAACATTGCTTATATTACATAGCCTTAAGGAAGGGAAAAAAACTGCACTACACCTGTCTATAGATGCTCAAAAAGCGTTTGACAGGGTGGATTGGGGATTTATGATAAAAACATTGGAAACTATAGGAATAGGCCCGAGGATGCTTGGGAGAATAAAACTGCTATATAGTTATCCTACGGCAAAAGTAAAGATCAACGGGTCCCTCTCTCTGCTATTTAAAATGTTGAATGGCACAAGACAAGGGTGTCCGCTTTCACCCCTCTTGTTTATCTTATCATTGGAACCACTATTGGCAAGATTACAAAAAAAATGTGGACATAGGAGGGGTGAAGGTTGGGGAGCAGGAACGCAAGATAGCGATCTATGCGGACGATCTCCTATGTTATATAACAAATCCTAGAGTTACCTTACCAAACCTAGTAAAAGAACTAAAAAAGTATGGAGAAATATCCAATTTTAAAATCAACCAGGAGAAGTCAGAGGTACTAAATATAAACATAAATAAGAAAGAAGAACAAGCTTTACGGAGAGAATTCCCCTTTACATGGAAGAAAACGGAAATAAGTTATTTAGGGATAACAATTACCCCAGTGCTTGAGAAATGAAACAAAGCAAATTACATCCCGTTATTAAACGAGATCAAGACAGAATTAAAAAAAATAGCTAGGAGACCACTTTCATGGATGGGAAGAATAAACACTGTAAAAATGATAATACTCCCCAAAATACTATATAAGTTTCAAATGATCCAAATAAAACTCTCTCAAACATATTTTAAAACATTACAAGGAATGATATCAAAATTCATATGGCAGGGCAAAAAAACCGAGGATACAGTACAGGATTCCGAATAAGGATAAAATGCATGGGGGTTTAGCGGCACCAGACATTAAAAGACATTGCGCTATAAACAAAAAAAAGACCAACAATTTTGAAAAAAAAACCCCAATATTTTTTACTTTCTGCTATAAAACATACCCAATAAAAAATTAAAAAAAACTCAAATTTCTTCATCAATTTAGGCCAATATGTATTCTGCTACATATTTTTGATATAAAAAATCCCATTAAGCATATAATGATTGGTTTGCGCAAAATGTATAGAGTCTACAAACTATGTTTTTTAAATTTTTTTATTACTAATAATGGCTTATAGCGGGACTGCGATAGTGCAGCGGACATTCTGACACTAAATGACAGTTTGCACACTTTTTGGGGATCAGTGACACTAATATAGTGATCATTGCTAAAAAAATGCGCACTGTCATTGTACTAATCACACTGGCTGGGAAAGGGTTAACATCATGGGCGATCAAAGGGTTAACTGTGTACCTAGCTGGTGTTTTATTACAGTGTCAGAGGTGCTTTTACTAGGGGAAGACATGGATCCATGTCTCTGCTTTGCAGAGTCTTGTTTACACAGGCAGACCGCCGTTCTGCCTCTCTGCTGGATCGTCGGCGGATGCCGGCGGACATCGAGTCCACTGTACCCGCTGCTGGGTTCTTGCTGTGTGTGATCACAGTGGGAGAAAGCTGCAGGCAGCCCCTACCTGGAAGAGCCGGATCACAGACAGTATATATACGTGATCTGGTGCACAGATGCCGCCCTGTAGCAGTAAAACTGCTATGGTGCAGACCTGAACTGGTTAATATAACCTGTTTGAATTTTGGTGAGTTGTCTCCTCACACCTTGCTGTACAGGTAAATGTGTTCAATCAGGAGGAGTGGAACTCTCCAGAAGGTGTGGGGCTCATTATATTAAAGTGGTTGTCAAGTCATGATAACCACTTTAAACTACAGGTAAGCCTATATTCAGGCTTACCTGTAGGTCCCGGGAATATCTCCTAAACGTGCACTGTTTAGAAGATATTCCCTGTATCTGCATGTGCCGACGTCATTGACCCATGCGCAGTGAAGTCGGGCCGTTTCTTTACTAAGTGTGCCGTAAATGAGTCCGCACTGTAATTGGTCGGCGCCCGGGATCCCGGAAGACGATGGACACAGCATGTTTCCGGTCACAGCGGTGCTCGGGGACCGCTGCTACAGCGGCGATCTAAGGTAAGCATTTCATAATGAGCTAGTATGCAATGCATACTAGCTCATTATTGCTTTCTCTTGCAGGTGTTTTTTTTTTTTTAATAGACTTGACAACCACTTTAAGGCTCCATGCACACTGAAGCTGATAAACGACCCTTTATGTTATCTTATGTGTCCATGCACACATGGACGTTTATTGTCCTTTAACAGCAGTGGCGTTTTTGGGCTGTTATCTGAACGCCCTGAATTGGCTATCAAAAGTCGTTCTTCTGACCACAAAAAATGCTGGAAGGCCGATAAACACTGATAATGGCATTTTTGTAGTCAATGAAAGCTAATGAAGTTAAAAGAAAAATGCTCAAAAACGCAGACGTCGATAAATGCAGATAAATGCGCATAAACGCTATTACAAAACGCTGATAAAAGCTATTTTTAAAAGCAGCATTTTTCTGTCAGAAATCCGATGTCCGATGACTATATAGAGCGTCCAGTGTGCATGGAGCCTTAGGGTTGCAGCACAGGTGTTATTGCCTGCTGCTCATTTCATCAAAAGACCTACCCGCCCTCCCACCCGTCGCAAGCACTTATTTGTGGTATTTCACCCTCTGATCTGTGTACCTCCCAACTTTTTGAGATGGGAATGAGGGACACCTACTAGCAAAAGTATGTTGGCATAGGACACACCCCCCAGCCACACCCCTTTAAAGGAGAATTAACCAAAAATAAAAGATTAGTTAAACCCACAAGGGCTTTTCTTTACCTCTACTATTCCTTTTATTGGCTTTTGAAATCTACAAATGCAACAATTTAGAAATTGGATGAAAGGTTTAGCACTAGGAAAAACTTTTTGAAAGATAAATAGTGCATTTTTTATACAACTATATAGATCAGACCAAAATGAGGGACAAATGAGGAGGAAAGAGGGACAGAGGGACACTGTTCCAAATCAGGGACAGTCCCTCGAAATCAGGGACAGTTGGGAGTTTTTATAACTAAGCAATAAGATATTGTTACTTTACATTATGGATTGAATTTAAACAGGGGTCAAGTCCTGGGGAAAAAAGTGTGGGAACTCATCCAAGATCCCCCCACACCACTACTACTACCACATTGTGCATCAAGCCCAACCGGAAGTGACGTTCTATCTCTAATGAGCGGTCGGTGAGATACACTGTACGGTGGCGTTTAGATTATCAGGACTCGTATCCTATATCAGGCGCAGATCTTATATCTGGTGCCTCCGAAAACTAATGCAGTTGCAGCGAAGTGGTGCAGGTTTTTAGGGATTAAATCAGATGGTGCGGAGGCAATATAATGCTTCCTTGCCACCTCTCAAACACCCTCTGAAAAGTGATCCACTGTGGTTCACTCTCCAGAGGGCAACACTAATGTACTCTAATCTACAGCACTACCCCTCACAGGGCCAATTAATGTGGCCTCATCAGTGCACCCTCACCAGTACCCAGCAGCACAGCCTCACCAGTGCCTATCAATGCAGCCTCACCACTATATCCCTATGCTCAGGA
>BLSH010266345.1:379377-397307 GCA_018402905.1 Glandirana rugosa
TTCGTTAGATTCTTACCTCCCGTCCGTTTACTCACTATCGAGACGGGGGAGGTAAGTATCTAGGAAAAAGTAGTTATCCTCGACATCATACCGAAGATACTTACTTCGTCGACCCGTTTTTCCCACCGGTATCTGTCCGAGAAAACTACTCTCGGACACTATCTGGGAATCAACATAATTTGGGACGGTAGCGTTAGAAGTTCCAACCTAACCCCGTCCTGTCTACCTCTAAAAGTGATTTTCTTCTACTTAGTCGTGTTCCCTGATTAGGATGACTGATGTTCAATACAGGGAACACGACTAAAAAGACAAATACTGCTTCATTCATAGAAGCCATACTACAGCTCCTATTGATGAAAAAGGATCTATGAATGGAGGGGGCAGAGCTATCACTCATTTGCCTGCCCTCCATTCTTAGATTGCTTTTTGAGGGGCATGGATTGAGGAAGATTTTCATTAACAGAAGAGGAATCAGCACAAGGGACACATCCTACTGAACGTAAGTCCCTTGTGCTGATTTTTTTTCTGTTTGTGATTTTTACCGCTCTTTGGCTTTAATTTAAACTTAAATGTGTTTTTGTGTACTGACTTCATTATCTGGCGTGTCGCAAGAGAATGGTCTGGATACTGGCTGGCTCGTTGTCAAGAGGACTAGGCAGTGCACAAGCAAATTCACAGATAGGCCCCACTATCTGTGTTCATACAACTGGGACAGGCTAAGTAGGGGCAGGGATGGAAGTGGATCCTGATTAACTAGTCACTTGGGAAGAAATGGCAGTACAAATGGATAAGTAAGGAAGGGGTCTGAGAAAAGAAAGGCATGGAAAGCCTTTAAACAATGGATGAGACGGAGCAAAATAAGAGAATTAAGCCATAAAAAAAAGTGTTGCCTCATATTGCATGTAGTTTGTTCCTGTACAATAGATGTACACACATGTTGTTGTCAAGTGAAGAATTATTAGCCTAGCCTCCCCTTCCTGTGCAAGGTTAATGCACAAAAATGTGACTGTGAAACAGAATGTAATGTGTACTGTAATAAAGAACAATCATAGACAATACAGAAAAGGTGGTTTCAAAGTGAAATTGACTCCATTGTGTGTGCACCTTCATGCTTCCTGCAATTGGTTAGTAATGTTCCATGGTTTTAGGATCTGTGTCTGATTACCGCCCTGCTGAACCATCATAAGCTCTATCAGCATTTGCGTGAAAAAAATTATTGGAGGAGATTTGCTAAAACTGGAGAGTGCAAAATCTGGTACAGCTCTGCATAGAAACCAATCAGCTTCCAGATTTTATTGTCAAAGCCTAATTGAACAAGGTGAGGTTAGAAGCTGATTGGTTATTATGCACAAGTGCATCAATTTCTAAGTTTTAGTAAATCTCCCCCATTGTGTCAGAGTTGACTAATTTACAGATTATTGACACTATCATTTCTAGTTCCAATCATTTTTGTACTCGCTTATGCTCTTGCACCAAACTAAACCATACCAATTTTCAAAAGACAAACAGTGAAAGATGCTTCAGGAGAAAAGCAGAAAAATGAGCTATCTGACCAATGGATGAAGGGAGTGAAGCAAACGGGTCAGAGGCGTAACTAGAACCCTCAGGGCCCCGGTGCAAGAAATTATGAAGGGCCCCCTGACCCCTGGTCAAGGCCCTTCCCTCTTACCACTGATCCTGGGGCCCTTTACTGCTATCGCAGGTCCCTTTATTATGGTACTACAGCGGGGCCCTTTAACAAGTTCTACAGCGGGCCCCCTTTCTGCCTTCTTCAGGCCTCCCCTTGGTGGTGAAATGCCAGGGCCCGGTCACAATTGCAACCTTTGAAATCCTGATAGTTCCCTCATTGGTGTCAGTAGTTTTTAATTTTTTTTTTAATTTTATTATTTTTTTACCATTTTATTTAATTTCTTTTACAATTTTATTTTTACATTTTTTTACAATGTTTTTAGGAGCTCTGTTGGGGGGGCTTTGATAAGGTATCAGGGGTCTAAACAAACCTCATCTTTCAATTTCCATCTGTGTAGCCTCAGCTGCACAGAATGAATGGACAGGAATAGCTGTGCACCGAGCCTACCATTCATTCAGAAACATAAGTATAGTAAAAACAGTTTACTATGCCTCAGTTATGAATGAACCAATTGGTACCAATCACTGGCTCTGTTCATTCAGAAAATGAAGGAGCTGGTAAATTACAAATTTACCGACCCATTCCCATCTCTCTATCATGACACATCTACAGCAGCTGGCAGGAGAGAGGAGGGGGGAAGACAGCAACTCTGTGGGGGGGACCAGAGAAGCACACAGGGACCCTGGGGACGGCAGAAGACAAGTAAACTGGATAGAAGAAAATGGAGGAGATTGGTTCCTCTAAATGCCAACCCCTGCCATCCCTCCTATTCAGGTGTACAAGGGAGGCACATGGGCTCCCTGGACCATGGAGCCCGGTTGCAGTAGCAACCCCTGCAACCCCTATCGTTACGCCCCTGAAACAGGTTCTAAGTAAGCTTGCTTTAATAACCCTAGGAAGACTCTGCTTTAGACCATTTAACAATATTTTGGCCTCAGCAAAATGTCAGCGTGTGGCTGATAAATCATGGCATTGGTCATATAACATGGCATTGTTCAGCTTAAGTGATACTGCATATCTGGCTTAGCTAATATGGCACATTTCAGGTAAAATGGACAATTGGACATAGTGGTTCAGATTACTTGGAACCATGTGGCTCATGTTATATGAGGCTGAGTGGCTTACACAGATTGGCACTAAAGGCTGAGAGATGATTCAGGACTTTTGACACCTTTGTGTTTTTTTACATTTTTCCTGACTCTCTGATCCCCTGTCTTCGGGACAGGAAGTGGGGTAAAACTTTTCCAATGGAGAAACAGAATGCAATGGTAACTCCGTTGGGGTTCTAGCCCTCTCCACTCTATCAAAAAAAAGAACACAAATAGAAGAAAACATGTGCAATTTGCAATAGGTGCAGATTATGTTAGAATTGAAGGGTCCAGATACCTTCAAAGCAGCTAATAATAACAAAAGGAAATATAAGTAAGCAACCATATTTCCTTGTTCTGGTTGGTCAAAAATATAACAGAAGCTAAAGTTTAATTGGTTGCTATGTGTTACTGCTCAAGATTGCTCTTTGCTCTTCATATCACATAAGCCTCATACTGCATACTAAATGAAAGAGTATAAATATATCTTTACCTGTAAATTCCATGTTTGCCGCACGTAGTCTCTGATGAGATTCTCTTTGAGGTCTTCAAAGGGTCCTATTTTGGGCTGAACACCAGGGGGGCGACTGCAAGGTTTCTTCAACAAGCAGACAAGTCCACTATTTTCATGAGCATGATAATTGATAAGCTCAACAGGAGAGTTATGAGAAATGCCACCAGAGATTGCATATGTTCCGCTTAATTCTCTTTCAATTGTATAGTGGTAATACCTTCGTCCATGGGCCACTGAAAGAGCATAGCCTCCAAGATAGCTTCTGCTTTGACGCAATAAATATAAGCCATCACTCAGTCCACTTTGCTTTAGGTAATCTTCAGCTTCTTCACGTGTTATGTTCCCAAAGAAGTAGGGTAAATGATTTGTACCGTCAGCCATAGTACTGGGCAATATTCACGACCTGATACAGTTTTAGCAACAAGTGTATCCAGCAACCTGTGCAACCAAAGAAGAAGAATTTTAAAACCAATGTAGGGTGGAATATTACATTATATGAAAGCCTTATTCATATTATAATAAAGCCTTAAATAGAAAAAACATACTATTTTGATCTTTACTGACTGTTTGTTTTCAGCTTCTTAAACTTCTATGATGTTTAAAATACTGATACTGTATATTCTTTTCCTTCTGAAGCACAATGTGCAGTGCAGCAGCTATTGTCACTTAACACTGGTGTGCTTTTTGACACCACTGACAGGAAGAACTATGTTACATGCTGACCAGCAAGACAGTAGGTGATTGAAAGATATAGAAGAACGAAGCGAACCAAGTGAAATGTAGCAAACAATAATGAGAAAATCTGCACTCATGTGAATAAAAAAATGCACATCAGCAGCTGGCAGGAAGAACCTGAAGAACCAGACAGAGCCGGTAATGATCAGCGCTCCTCTGCTCATCCTAGAGCCACTGGTGGTTCTGGGGAGTTTTCAACAAGCTGTGGAGGAGTTTTTGCTTGGTTATTATGATAACTTTGGGCATTATGGAGCAACTGTGTGAGAGGTTGTCCCTTTTCCCTGTGGAAGAACTGTTTTATAAAAAGTGCTTGGTGAGGGTCACATGAAATCTGGTAATCCTTGCATGAGAGTGAGAAATGTCACCTTAGCTATCCGTGATGCTCAGTTTTTCATCACAGCACGTGAGACTTTTTTCCCTATGGCTTTCTGAATTTCAACTGATGGACACTTTTTTAGGTTTTGATTTACAGTATATCATTATTATTTGCACTTTAATGTCACTTTATTTGTCACTTATGAATTTATGATTAATTATGATATGATTATTAATCTATTTACTGTTGCTCATTATGAGACTGTTATATTATTGAATTTCATAATTTTTGTTATTTTTGATTTTTGTCCCCTCACAGAAACATATCATTGGGGATGGGGCCGCAGTTTGAGTCAAACATAAGTTTGTCAATGTGTGACATTTGAAAATTATGGGGCATTTGCGGCAACTTCACCCGCCGTGGAGCGCCCCATAATACATGGCGAGATAACGGGGCACACAGCTCCTCCGCCATGGGAGGGTTGCCGCCGTCTATGCTCGCCCTGTTTACTTATAGTCAAGGGCGGGGCCACCCGGTGACGTAGCGGGTAACCCCGCCCCCTCTGACATCATGTGATGTCAGAGGGGTGGGTCACTCAATTACATCACCTAATGGCCCCGCCCTTGACTATAAATAAACTGTCAAAACAAAGAGAGCTCAGTCGGTAGAAGCCCGCCCATGGAGGAGGAGCTGTTGTGATAGCTGTGGTGATTCTTTTTTCAGGTCCATCAAGCATCGTGATTGACGGTGGATTACAACATGCGACAATTATTTATTTTTCTTTTTAATAAAGGACTTGTCCCTAATTGTCTCCCGTGGTTCTTTCTTTTTTGATACTTTTTGGTGAATTAGTAGGGGTACGATGTACCCGATACTAATTCACATGGGGGGCGGGATCTGGGGGCCCCCTTATTAAAGGGGGCTTCCAGATTCTGATAAGCCCCCTGCCCACAGAGCCCCACAACCACAGCCCAAGGTGGTGGAGAAGAGGCTCTTGTCCCCATCAAATAAAGGGACAAGGTGCTTTGGGGTGGGGGCACGGCACAGAGCCCCCCTGCCCCAAAGCACCCATACTCCCCACGTTGAGGGCATGTAGCCTGGTATGGTTCAGGGGGGGGCACTCGCTCGTCCCCCCCCCATCCTGGCCAGCTAGGTTGCATGCTTGGATAAGGGTCTGGTTTGGATTTTAGGGAGGACCCCACGGCAATTTTTTAAAAAAAATTGGCGTGGGGTTCCCCTTAAAATCCGCAAATTTTTCCAGTGATTTTTATCTATATTGCCAGGAGCCGCCAATACATAACAGCCGCGAGTGGTTTTAAATTACAATTTTTCCTTCACAAATGTCATTTTGCTCTGGCACTGTTCTAAACATCACAGAGGTGCACCCTTTTACAGGCAGACTAAGGGGACCCCCAGGCACATTATTTGAAGGAATATTTAATTTTTATTGTTTCATTTTAAGCATTATTAAAATCAGTGCTTCTGAAAAAACGATCTATTTAAAAACTTTTTTTTTGCTTGGATACATGTTGCCTAGGGCAGTACCCGGGTTCCCATACACTTTTTTGGCAATAACTTGCATACAAGCCTTTAAAATTAGCACTTTTGATTTTCAAATGTTCGCATCCATTTTTTGTCTGTTCACATGCTCTGGTGCGAACCAAACCGAGGGTGTTCGCCCCATCCCTACAAATTATTATTATGTTTTATTTTATTTTTTTTTTACATATTTTTCCCTTGAGTTCTATACTGGTTGTATACACAAGTGATCTTATAGGGATCCTTTATAATGTCCGCCTGGAAATCGGAAGTACATAATTGATTCCTATGGTGGCATGATACTAGATTTGTACCATCTCCCACTGTGTAACTCCCACGTATTTAAAGTTGGCTGGAATAAATCTCTCGCATGGGTTCTATTCTATACCCACATCGTTTACATGCCTAGTATACTGTGGTTACTTTCAGACCCAGTGATGCGATGACTCTATATTTTTGAATTCAACTTGAATGACCTCAGGGAGGACTCATGTCCCTACACATATTTATACTGTCCCAGTGCTTGTCGCCTGTAGAACACCCCCATATCTGCCCTATATGTCCTGTATGGTCTCTTCATGTCTCCGTGCTTATCCATCTGCTCTGTCATCTGGTATTACCTTGTATTATCTTTATGAGATTAGCTCCTGAAGAAGCACGTCATAAAACTAGTCGAGCAGATATTGAGCAAATATTGAGCTGAACTGACATACACTGATTAGGCTCTGTTGGTCCCCAAATCATTATCTCAAGGATAGCACCTGGGTCACTTGCCGTGTTATTGTACGGGAGTAACCTACCAATCTTAGGTTATGCTATGTGTTTTATACTTGTTTGTACTATTTTGCTATAATAAAGGTTGAATACAAAAATGTTTTAAATAGTCATGCCTATAAAGCCCATTCCTTCTTCACCCATGATTTTCTATGACAATGATTAGGACATGGCATAGTGCATTTTCAATTGTCCACAGTACCACCCAGTGATGACATCATTGCTTTTGCTATATAATATAACAGATGGTCAGAGACTGCTAACAGAATAGAAGAGGTGGTCAGAGACTGCAAATAGGATACAAGAGATGGTCAGAGACTGCGGACATGATACAGGAGATGGTCAGAGACTGCAGACATGCCTAGGACAGCCTTGCTCAACCATGGGGTTCCTTGAGTAATTAACAAGTTATCAGTGACTGCCAATGTAAGGAGAATTCTTCTCACTGACATCCAATGTATTATTATAATTATTATCTGTATCATTATTAGATTTGGTGATTGTGGAAATGATGAAGACAGGTATGAATGTTGGTGACTCTGCCCCATGACCATCAGCCAATAAGAGTTTAGCCGCTCTCTGGAAAGCGGTGGAGGGTTAATACTGGTCGGTGACGTAGGTGGGGAGACACACCCAGCCTTGTCTGTCCAATGGAGGAAGATAGCAGAGATCACCAAGAAGGTAACCGGTAGGGTCCTGTTGGTGAAGACGATCCTTCCCCTGGAAGAGATGATGGCAGATCAGAGATCGCTGCTTCCCCAGTTTGCCCCATATAATGATCCTCTATAGGAGTCCATTACATCACTTCAGGCCCGCCCAAGCCCAGGCCAGCCGAGATTGCCCCCCGCCCAAGCCCAGCCAAGGCGCCAGAGCCCAGCCGAGACCACCCGATACAGTGCACCCCTGCCGGGGGGCACATGTGTGGGCAATTGCCCCCCCCTTGCCGCCCTGTAGCAATGCCACTTGTCCCTTCTGCCTGGGGGCTGCCCCGCCCTCCATCCCCTGAAAAATGCTGCCGAAGGAAAATGTCTTGTTTGCTTCGCAATAGATACACCCCTGGACATGGTGGCTGATGATGTGCCACACATGATTCCATGGATGATTATCCATGGAAACATACCATGCTTTCAGACTCTGAAGTGCAGCCACTATTACTGATGCTCGGGATATTGGAAACAAGCTAAATCAATAGCTATTCTGTATAATATTACTTCATTCTAAAATGTGTGCTAAAAAAGGCAGGCAGAGGCAAAGGACTGGTCACCAGTATTGCCTGTGATATGTCTGCAGCTGATTTTTCCCCATTACTTCACCAAATCTAACTCCAAGTTGCTTGAGACTAGTAGTCAGAGGCAGTAATGCTGTAGATAGCACACTGCAGATATATAGCCATAAAGCTGTGGGGACAGGAGTGCCTAGGCACATTCACATTTCAGGAAGTGCACTTCCATTTTTAGGAGGAATTTCAAACAAACGGTAGATTGTTTTAGGGTAATGTTCATACTACCGAGTGGCGAACACACTCACACTATCATTTCAGTGGGCTGCTCTACTTGCATAAATGCAGAGAAAGAAACCCAGGACCCTTTTTGAAAATTGCACCGCATGGACTCACACGGTGCTGTGGCACCATGCAGTTCCACGTATGCAAAAGCATGCCACCCCCCCAAGAGTCTGCTACACAGCAGTGCATTTCTCTTACGTTTAGGGAGTGCTCATTTCTCTTGCGTTTAGGGAGTGCGCATTTCTCTTGCGTTTAGGGAGTGCGCATTTCTCTTGCGTTTAGGGAGTGCGCATTTCTCTTGCGTGTAGGGAGTGCACTTTAGCCCAATGTCGGCTGAAAACTGGTCACAGGAGTGTAGTTCGTTCTGCTCTCCTGTGATCCATAGGAGAAGTATAGCCATGAGAGATGTGGCTATACGTCTCCTTAAAAACCTTTCTAAACTATACAAAATTTTTTGTATTAAAAAATTGGCTTTGGGTACATTTTGAAAAAGTTCTTTTACAGGCACGTAATGCAACTTTATAGTTTAGTGTATACAGAGTTATGATGAGAAAGGTGCTGGGAAATCTTCATCTTTCTGTCTAGGTCTACAGCATACCAAACCACAAGAAGCAATTCTGTAATAAGTCCATTTCCTGTGGCCATGGTTTCTTGTACAGCACTGCTGCGAGGTATGTAGACCATCTACTGTTGTGTGGGCTGTTGAAAAGGACATTGGCAGCTACTTCCTGTCAACTGCATGTCAAACATTGCTTCAGTAAAGATACTGCTCTTATAAATTTTTTTTGTGTCTATAATTTCTTTGGTAAGGGACAGTTTAGGGGAATTTCCAGTGTACAAAAAAATCTCATTTGATTCTGTTGCTTTATTTTTTGGAATAGCACTAAATCGGTAAAACCGCTTGCAGATAAAATCTGTTGTGTCTCAAAAACAAAACGAGTGCGCCGTCCCTTTAAATATTGTGAACAAATATATGCAATATATGAAATCATAAATTCAGAGCAAAAATAAGCAAACAGTATGCAAAATAAGCAAAATTTGAAAAAAAAAGTTCAAAATGTACAAATAAATGCAAAAGTGCAAAATAAGCAATAAATAAAGTCCAGAATATGCAAATAAATGTGATGCAATAACTCTAGATAATAAAAAGATCAGCACAAAAAGTCCCTTGTTATAATGCAAATTCCTTATGCAGTTGATGGTCGATTAAAGTGCTTGGTGCTGGAAAAAACCTTTAAAAAGTGCTCAGGTGCTCAAAAGTGCTCCTTGTGGCTGGATTCACACCAGTCCAGTGCAAATTCCACCTCTGATGCCTGTGAGAAGGCCAGGGGCTGCTGTTCAGCATCTCCTGTCCGATCTCACAGCACATCGGCTGACGGGGGGGGGGGGGGGAGCCGTGAGGAGGGGAAAAAAGTTCCCTATTCAATGCAGGACACATCTCCGAATTAGATGCGTTCCCATTCAACAAAATGGGGCTTGAAATTCGCACCGCACTGCACAGAAAACGCACACGTTTTCTGTGCAATGCGGAGTGCGAATGCACTGGACAGATGTGAACTGGACACATTTAAAACAACTTGTTTTCAAGTGTCCTGCAAATTGAATGCGGTGTAAGCCGCATTCAATTCCCATAGGTGTGAACCCAGACTTAGAGAAAAATATGGCCGCTTACCACACAGTATTGATCACGATTACAGAGATCAAAGTTGCATAAACTCCACCCCCTGGCAAGAAGGCAACCGAATCATGATAATGTGTTCCCTCATTGAACTGCAATGGACCATAAGAACCTGCCCTTACGGCATCAGAGAATCACTGTTGCTCTTGCTGCTGCTCCACTACCTCAGTTATAGCTATAGCGTAGAATGACACACAGCACTACAGAAAGCACCACAAGCTCACCGAGGACTCCTATGGGAGCTTCTTGCCTGGAGATGGAGTTTATGTAAGTTTGATCTATGTAATCAGGATCAATACTGTGTGGTAAGAGGCCATCTTTTTCTCTGAAGGAGCATTTTTGAGCACCTGAGCACTTTTTAAAGGAATTTTTCCAGCACCAAGCACTTTAATCGACCATCAACTGCACAAGGACTTTGCATTATAACAAGAGACTTTTTGTGGTGATCTTTTTATTATCTAGAGTTATTGCATCACATGTATTCTGGACTTTATTGCTTATTTTGCATGCACTTGCACATTTTGATTTTTTTGTCACATTTTGCTTATTTCTGAACTGAATTTATGAGAATCATTAATTCAGAAAACATATATACATTTGTGGCTATCCTCACAAACAGTGTCCCTCACAGTGAAGTCCTGGGCAGCTCTGAGAACACAGGCAAGCAGCTGGAGGAATCCAAGGATAAAGATATTTGTGACCCTAAATAAAGACCCCTGTGGAACTGCAATACTCTGAAAGCAATCAGAGATGTGCTCCCCATGGTGGTTGGGTCATTTGCCACCTCTGCATCATTAGATTTGGGCTTTCTGATCCACTAAGAGAGAAAAGTAGAGAGAGTTCCCTAGGCATGATTAGGAATCCAGAGTTGTGGGGAAAAGACTTAAAGGGGTCTGTGCTGATCCTGTGTGCCACATTTGTGCAGGTGCAGCAGGCCATTCATTTGAATGGGCTGCTGTACCTGCAGGCAACTCTGGAGAAAAGTTCCAGAGCCTTTTGAAACGTAGCCACACAGAAATGCATAGTGCTGAGGCACCACGCAGTTTCATGCATCTAAAAACGTGATACGTTTTCCAATGCATGGGTATGTTGAAATAATGGCACTGGTGTGTCTGCTAAAGAGGAACATATTTTACCTGCAGGTCAGTAAAGTGTGTGAATTTTGTGTATTTGCACCATAGACATGGACAGGCATTACAGGACTTCTTTACTTAATGCAATACCATACATGCAGGAAACAATAGATGTCTAAAGATACATAGCTCTGCAGAACAATAGAGAAGTGATCATATGTTACAATGTTTCCCCCTACTGGATGGAGAGCAGTATAACACACCAATACATAACACTTCTTCCCCCTAGACCTCAAAGTCTTTGAGATAACTGGGAGGGTGAATATTTCTCCTTGGACACCTAAGGACCACTGTTTGAGACAGTTCACTGGGACCCTCAGTTGGGTGCAATTCTTCTTCTTGTGCTGTGTCAGAGGGACTGAGAGAAACTGGCTCTGCAACAACATTTCCTGGAGGAATAGCACCTGTATCAACCAATGGTTCACCATGATCTGGCATCACTGGAATCCCAGTACCATTTGAACCAGCAGCAGATACAATTTCACCACTTCTTTCTCTGATCTGATCAATGTGCCTTCGTAATATTCTACTGTCAGTAATTTGTACTTTGTATGGCAAAGGTCCTGTAGCCACAAGCACCTTTGCCAGTATCCAACGAGGCCCAGCAGCATAGACAGCACTGTCAGGCTCAAAATCTCTCACAAAAACATTAGCATCCTTTTTAAAATGCAATTCTTTGCGTTTTAACTCTGATATCAGATCAGGTTTAAGCGATCCAAACGTGTTTTTAGACAAAGGTTCATTAGGAGATCTGCTGGGCTACAACCAGTGCTTGAGCATGGTGTCACATGTTGTTACAGAAGGAAATTTGCAAGTCTCTGATTCCAATCTCCTTGAACAATTCTCTTCAATGAGTCTTTGGTGGTCTGAACCATATGTTCAGCTAAACCTTTTGATGGTGGGTGAAATAGTGCAATTGTAACATGTCGATCAAGATTGCTTGCCATAAAGGTTTTGAATTCTGAGGAGGTAAATTGCATTCCATTATCAGATACAATTGTATCTGGCAACCCATTTGTAGCAAACAGCCTCCTTAAAACTCTTATGCCAGTGGCTGAGATGGGGGATGTAACTGATACAACTTCCAGCCATTTTGAGAAGGAATCGACAACTAAAAAAAATCTGTCTTTGAAAAGTCCCCGCAACATCTATATGCAACCGTGACCAAGGTGACCTAGTCAATTCCCAGGGATGTACTAAGGCTTTAGGTGGAGTATGACGGATGGAATGACTTGGTACACAATTCTTTACCCACTTCTCAATAACTTCATCCATTTTAGGCCACCAAACATAACTTCTGTCTAATGCTTTCATGCGGACAATTCCAGGATGTCTTTTGTGGAGAGCATGCAGTACTTGAGCTTGTCCTGCCTTTTGGAATTACCACTATATTTCCCCATAATAGGCAACCTTTACAGACAGAGAGTTCATGTTGGAGCACTAAAAATGGTTTGAATTTCTCTACAACTGTTGATTTGGGCCATTTCCTCCACACCCAACTGAGCACATGGGCAGCACGGGATCTTTAGCAGTCATACCAGTAATGTCTCTGGCATGTAATGGAGGGTTTGGAATGGATTCCAATATGAGAACATTAGGCACAGGAGGAACAAGGAAATCAGGAGAAATCAAAGGCAGCCGGCTCAACCCATCAACATAAGTGATATTCTTGCCAGGATGATATTCAAAATCACAGTCATAGGCATTCAGCATGAGGGACCATCTGAGCATTTGTGGGGAAAGAATTTGAGGAGTGGGAGTACTTCTGGTGAACTGACCCAGCAAAGCTTTTTTACCCCGGACCCAATAGCTAAAGCCTCCTTGTCAATTTGAGCATAATTGCTCTCTGTCGTAGACAAGGTCCTTGAATAAGATGCAATAGGAGCCTCAACACCAGTTTCCAAAACATGACTCAATACAGCTCCAATGCCATATGGAGAAGCATCATAGGTAAGAGTGAATGTTTTTTTAAATCATAGTGTACAAGTACACTGTCAGAAGATAACAGCTTTTTTGCAGCATTGAAAGCTGTAGAATGAACATCAGTTCACTTCCATGGAACATCTTTATATAGTAAACTATGCAGGGGTTCAGCAACAGTGGCTTTGTCAGGCAGAAAAGAATGGTAAAAATTAAGTAACCATAGGAAGCTTGCAGCTCTTGCTTGCTTGTTGCGACTGGAGCTTTATGGATCGCTTCAACCTTAGAATCAGTTGGATGAATTCCGTGTTCATCAATTCTGTATCCAAGGAAATCCACGCTGTTTACCCCAAAAACACCCTTTTCTTTTTAAGTTTGAGACCAGCATCAAGAAAAGATTTCAAAACAAGTTATAGTTGTGAAGCCAAAGACTGAATGCAATCCGCACCAATAAGAATATCATCAAAATAAGGTATTACAATTGGTAGTCCAAATAAAAGGTCCTCTATTCATTTCTGGAATATGCTGTAAATGTTTTGCTCGGAAAGTTTCTTTGTGTGTTATGATTTTTTGTGCATCCGCAGTGTCGTTATCAACAGGTAATCTTGTGCCATATCCAGTTTGGCAAATACCTTCCCTTTTGCTAACGTAGTTAGAATTTCATGTACAGCTGGAATTTGACAGGGATGTTCCTGCAGTGCTTTGTTGAGTGTACATTTATAGTCAGACTCAGCACAAATTCTAATGTCACAATTTGGCTTTAATACTGAAACTATTGGGGTTTCATACTTAGGGTATGTTACAGGTTCAACTATACCTTGCTCCACAAAATGTGTAATCTCAGCATTAACTTTGCATGGTTTCACACGAATTAGGGTTGCTGTAGGGTCTAATTTGAAAGAAACAGGAGGGCCTTTATATATGTCGAGGCCTTCTTCAAAAACTGCACTAAAGTCCTCTATCACATTCTGTAGAGTAACTGGAGATACATTATGAACTCCCGATAATGAAATTCCAAGGAGTTACAACCACTCTCTAGCCAGCAAACTTGCTCTTTGTCCCTTAGTAATTATTAAGCGTAAGTATCCTCTGAAATTTCCATATTCCACTGGTACAAAGCAAGCACCCTTAACTTCCACAACATGTTTGTTGTAGTTACCAACTGGATATCACAGGGTGCTATGGAAGGAGCATTGTGAGGCCATAATGAGGTAAACGTTTCTTCTGAAATCAAGGAATATGCACACCCTGAATCTACTTCCATTTTGCATGGAACATCTTGTAACTAGAGTTGAGCGGACACCTGGATGTTCGGGTTCTGGCGGGTCCGGCCGAACTTCGTGAAAAAGTTTGGGTTCGGTACCGAACTTGACCCGAACTTTAACCCGGACCCCGAACCCCATTGAAGTCAATGGGGACCCGAACTTTTCGGCACAAAAACGGCTGTAAAAAAGTCCTGGCAAGTGCTAGAGGGCTGCAAAAGGAAGTAAAATGGGGGTAAGAGTAGGACAAGTGAGCTACAAAAAAATGGGGATAGGGAAAATAACTTAAAATCAAATAAAAAAAAAAAAATGGGAAGGGGGGGTGGATGTGGAGTAGGAGCCTAGAGGTTGACTAGGCCGTGACCGTGGCAGTGTAGGTGATGATTTTAGAACAATAATCTGTCCCTTACAGCAACAGCAGGAACCTGACCCTATAGGAGTAGGCGATGATTTTAGAACAATAATCTGTCCCTTACAGCAACAGCAGGAACCTGACCCTATAGGAGTAGGCAATGATTTTAGAACAATAACCTGTCCCTTACAGCAACAGCAGGAACCTGACCCTATAGGAGTAGGCAATGATTTTAGAACAATAATCTGTCCCTTACAGCAACAGCAGGAACCTGAACCTATAGGAGTAGGCGATGATTTTAGAACAATAATCTGTCCCTCATAGCAGTAGACTCTACCTAGTCCAGAATCAGATCGTTATGTAATGCAGGATGAGATCTGCAATCTGTCCCTCAAAGCAGTAGACTCTACCTAGTCCAGAATCAGATGGTTCTGTAATGCAGGATGAGATGTTATTAATATCTGCAATCTGTCCCTCACAGCACCGGCAGCATCCTCTCCCTAGACTAGCCTGAGAGCATATGACATGCAGCACTACGTGACTCCAGCTTATACAGAGGCTGGGTCACATGATGCACTGGCCAATCACAGCCATGCCATTAGTAGGCATGGCTGTGATGGCTTCTAAGGGCAAACCAGTGAAACGGTTGTTGATTGGCTGCCCTGCAGCTATTCAACATGCGTGATCAAATACCCGAACCCAGAACCCAAACCCAAAATTTGTTTCAAATGTTCGGGTCACGGACACCCCAAAGTTCGGTACGGACCTGAACTTTACAGTTCGGGTTCGCTCAACTCTACTTGTAACACAACCTCGGTGTGAATGTTAAGTCCTGATGAAGAGTTTTACACTTTATACACATAGTCATTTGTATAAACACCTGTAAAGGTTGCATCATTCAGGACAACAACTGATGCATTAATGGAGTGTGCTGCCGTTGGTATTGTAGTCCCATTTGTAGACTGATCTTTAGTCTGACAAACTGTCTGTATGTGACCTCTACGTTTGCACATTTGACAAACTGCATTTCTAAAACAACATGTATTACGCCTGTGTTTCCCATTGCAGCTGTAACAATTCCCTGTAAATGGTGGAAAGTCCTTTGGTTTAACCTTTGCCACTCAATTTATATCCGGTGAATTATCTTTGCTGGAAGCAGATTGAATTTCTTTTGAATGAAGGTATGCAACGGCTTCATCTTTTGTAGAAATAAAAGTTAAATTCTGTTTGGCTACAAGTCTCCTCTGTAGTGCTTCATCTTGTACTCCACACACTAGCCTGTCCCTTAGCAAGGATTCTAAACTGGCACCAAAATTGCAATTTTCAGATAACTTGCACAGTTCTGCAAAATATGCTGCAATGCTCTCACCTGGCTGTTGGTTTCGTCTGTTGAAATGGAAACACCTCACTGTTTCAGATGCAGTGGGTGAAAAAATTGCAAAAAGTAGCCAAGGGGTGAGCAGTGGCATGGGGTAGGAGGATCCTACTGGGGGCTATGATGTTCTTGACACTCCTAGACTTCCTATAAATAATTATATCAGATAGAACTGGAGCTAATTTTTGGTCCTGTAACAGGCCACTGTTTTCCATTTTCTTGTAAGAAAAGTGGCACTGTGTTATGAACTTGACCTCTGAATGGGTGGATGAAGATGTATCATTTCTATTTTTGTCTCTGTTGGTGGAAGTTCTACCCTCTAAAAATGCCTTATGCACCAATTCAGCGTCATATGCCTTATCCAGGAATTTGATGACAAGCAACTCCCCTTGGGTGAGGTAGTCACTATCTAAGGAGCAGTTCATCCTGAGCCTGCAGAACTGCCCTTTGGGAATATTTTGTTTCCACTTAGGGTGGAGGCTCAGGGGGAACTGTTCCTTAGATAGCGACTACCTCACCCAAGGGGAGTTACTTGTCAACAAATTCCTGGATAAGGGACATGACCTGAATTGTTGCATAAGGCATTTTTAGAGAGTAGAACTTCCACTAACAGAGACACAAATAGAAAGGATACATCTTCATCCACCTTTTCAGTGGTCAAGTTCATAACACAGTACCACTTTTCTTACAAGAAAACATTGTTAGACACCATTGGAGCATCCTGTTACAGGACCCAAAATTAGCTCCAGTTCTATCTGATAGACCCCAAATTGTATATAGGAAGTCTAGGAGTGTCAAGAACTTCATAGCTCCCAGTAGGATCCTCCTACCCCATGCCACTGCTCACCCCTTGGCTACTTTTTGCAATTTGGTTGGCATGCACCAGTTTAAAAAAATAAGGTGTAAAATGTGCCCCTTTGTTCAACATCGTCAAAAAAGTTTTTGTGATGTTCAGGAAAAACCTTCTCACTTAAACAGTTCTACAGTTGTTCCACAGAACTTGTGGTGTACTGTTTGTCTTGCCCCTGTGGCCTCCTTTATGTGGGCTGCACTATACGCACTGGAGTCCACAGGAGGCTAATCGAGAAGGGGTCTGAGGACCATAGAGTCTCCAGACATTTTGTGTTCCACCACAATCAGTCTACTAAGGGGTTGCGAGTTTGGGTTTTGGTTTGTTGGAGTGACACGTGTGTATTGACAGTGGGTGAGAGGCTTTGCATTTATACCAGTATTTACATGCATGGATGTTGGCTCAGGTGCGTGTGTGGGTGCGGGGGTGTATAAACGCATGCACACGCACACATATACATGTACATACAATACGATATAATTTAGTAATAACATCATTACTATATGCCCCCTTTTTTTCTTTGTTAGGTATTATTAATGTAGTCTAGTTTCTGTATATTACCATCAGTACTTATGTTTTTTAAAAGTATGTGTATTCTAATGTGGTTTTATATAACAGTCTCATGTTCTTCACACTTATTTCTTCTGGTGAGGGGTGGATTGGAGGACTTTAATGCATTACATACACCCTCCTTTGCTGTGTACAGCGTTCATTTAGACTCAGCTTCATATTAGCAATAACCCTGCCCCCTTTCCGTCACGCTGTGCATAAAAAGTTCTTGTCATGCTTGGGGGCGTTGTAGCCTGAGGAAGGAGGCTGAGCCTTGGAAAATTTGTGACTTGCCCCCCAAACTTTTTGAGCCTCTACTAGTGTTGAGCGAACCCGGACTGTAACGTTCGGGTCCGTACCGAACTTTCGGGTGTCCGTGGCACGGACCCGGACCCGGACATTTCAAAAATCGTTCGGGTTTGCAATGTCAGGCCCAAGCGAGTTGTGATCATCTCCGAGTTTTTCAAACCCCCCGTTCAGTGTTTAAAAGGTTCCGAGTCGGAGGAAGGAGTCCGATGTTGCGGGGGTTCGTACTGTTCTTGAAAAATACGTGTCGCACTGCCTTTCCCCCGTCCCAATAACGATTATACTTCGACTCAGATTTACTTGCGACATGTGTCGTTTCCTCCCACATACATTACGTAATTTCAGGAGGTTAGGTGGGGAGTGGTCTTCTTTATTCACACTTCTTGTACTCTGACAATATATTTT
>BLSH010266345.1:423650-433746 GCA_018402905.1 Glandirana rugosa
CCATTTATTTGTAGGGCACTTGCCCTAGTTTGAAGATGATTTTGGAACAGTTATATGGTTTCTACCGTTAATTAATACTTTTCAGACACAGTTTGAAGATGATCCACATTCACCTCCATTTTTGCTTTTTTTTGTTTTTATTTTTTTAAAAATATTTAAAGTTATTTCCCTGTCCCCATTTTTTTTGTAGGGCACTTGCCCTACCCTTACCCCCATTTTACTTCCTTTTGCAGCCCTCTGGGGCTTTCCAGGACTTTGCTACAGCCATTTTTGTGCCTAAAAGTTCGGGTCCCCATTGATTTCAATGGGGTTCGTTGTCCGTGCGATCGTTCGGGTTCCGTCCGGACCCGGACCCGGACTTTGTCCCGAAGTTCGGACGGACCAGCAGAACCCGAACGTCCAGGTGTTCGCTCAACTCTATTCGCTAGAACTTTTTGACATTCTGGTGCGAACCGAACCAGGGGTGTTCGGCTCATCCCTAATACATAGCATTATTAAAACAATGAACATGAATTTAAGCAAGCTCCGGGAGGCAGTGGAGGACAGAAAAGCCTGGCACGCTATGGTCCATGAGGTCATAAAGAGTGGGACACGACTAAGCGACTGAACAACAACAACAATGGTGTAAAAAAAAACACATGAAAAATTAAAATAGTCTTGTTTGTTTTTCTGTTATTTTCTACTATAAATGTTCTATTGATCTAAAAATATGTTTAAGCTGATGTATCTTCTTTACTTATATACCAATTATGCGTAACAATGACTTGTTGGTCAATTTCTATGGAGGTTCTACACTTTTATTGCTTTTTATTTTATTTTTACATGTTTTCTAATGGATCTTACTGTGCTGTGAAATGAAGCTGTACTCTTCAGCAGCATCATACCTATACAACTCTGAAACAACAACAAAAGTATGAAATGAATAAAAAATATGCAGCAAATCTCTGCGGTGCATGAATGTTTCCCAACTGTTTCGCAACTATGGAAAAATATCTGTTGATCCTGGTAGAAATGAATTTATCTCCTAATTTCCTATTGTATGCTGACAATACATTGCCTTTTCTGGACTAAAATTGCAAGAAATTGTGTCAGCTCTGTTCCCAGTTGGCTTTTGTAAAACAATTGAATCCCCCTACCCCTCTCCTCACCTCCACAACAGAGGGATGAAATGTGTTCTAGTCCAAGTTAAGAACTGGGAAGGCTGATTAGACTGCTTGAGATACCACAGGCAAAGTCAACAAGGCAACTCTGAATTTTTTACAGGAGTAACAGTTAGGGTACATGCACACAGACATTGTAGGCGCAAGATAACACTTGCACATATAGCCAGCCATGCTGTATGCGCTTGTACTCATATAAGATGCATATTTGCATAGGTATCTACCGGCACATGCCATATGACACATTTTTCTAAATGCAAAACTTCAGAGTTCAGGAAGTACTTCAGAGTACACCATACACACATGAGCAGGTAAATTCGAATTCCAAAATTCTCTGCTTCTTTCAGCCAAAATACTTATTTTTTTATCCCTCTACTACTTTTACTTAATCACTGCAAGCCCTGCTGTGTTGACATGCAGCCTGAGATTACTCCAAAAACAAGACAGGATTCACCTATTCCTGCTCTTTCTCACTCTGATGGCTTTTTTTTCTATCTTTCCTACTGTGCTCATATACTTAGATCGCTCCCATTTGCAGGACAAACTCATGTAAACACAATTTCTCTTACCTAGTTCTGCTTTATTTCCTTCCTTGTGGTGGAAATACCTTAATGTCTGCAATCTACTTCTTCTCCCTTCTTTTTTCCCTCCATTCTTAATACCCCTTATTTGGCACACTGCAGGAGGTATATTGAAACCACATTTGGCTGAATAGGAATTTGCTTCAATGGTGCAGTTGGCAGCGGGACCCCAATTAGGAAACTGCACCTTAAGGCAAGGGTACATGGCTATATGAGATGTGCTTACATTGCTCTTGCCATGTATGCATCATACATTTGCCATGCTTTCATCATACATTTACACTGGCCTGTATGGAGGAGTAAAAACAAAGCACAAACTGAAAGCCTAAAATGTTGAAAGCCTAAAAAAAGAAAATGAATGCAACCATCATATCTAAGGATTTGTAAGCTGCAATACTGCATATTACATTTTGGGGTTTGTGTTTGGGTTAAATACAGCTTTAAGGCCTTAGCACATCCTGTAAGTTGCGATCTTGGGCCTCCATGGATCAGACCTGATTTCCCAGCACATCCTACAGATTGAGATCTGGAGAATTTGGAGGCCTAGTGAACACCTCACACTCATTGTTGTGTAGCCCAAACCCTTCTTGAACACTTCTTGAGCCATTTTTGTAGTGGCAGGGCACAATATCCTGCTGAAAGAGGACACTGCCGCCAGGGAATAAGACCAACCTACCACCACCAACACCGAATAAATCAATTCTGCAATGGCCTATATGTTCTGAAAACTTTCTATTGGGGTCAGCATGATTTTTTTTCAGCAATTTTAGCTACATTAGCTCTTCTTTTGGATCAGACTAACTGGGCCAGCCTTTGCTCCCTAAATGTATCAATAAGCCTTGGCTGCCTATGACCCTGTCACAGGTTTGCAGGCTTTACTTCCTTGGACCACTTTTAGTGGGTCATGACCACTGCAGACTGGGAACACCCCACAGGAGCCACAGTTTTGAAGTTGCTCTGACCTAATCATCTAGCCATTACAATTTGGCCCTTTGTTAAGTCTCTCAAATTCCTATGCATGATATGGCCTGCTCACCCCCAGACACCTGGTCCTACTGGTTTTATCATCTTCAATTCCTCTGCTATCCCATGAACTTGAATCACCACCACCAGTGCCAAGTGGTCCATCAGGAGCCCAGACAGTAGTGACATTGTTTTTGTGTTGAAGTTTAGTGGCTTCCTGCTAAGGAACATATATTATATCTCTGCAGAGTTTGCCCCCCCTCCAAATAGTGATTTTAGTCTTCAAAATGCTCCTTTCCCTGATAACCTCTTGGTACCTTATCTGATTCCTACCCATGAGGAGGAGGATGACATGTCCCTGGCTGCAAGTACCAATAAAATCCCAACAGGGATCTCACTGTAGAATATGACAATCAATTGACAGGTTGGGATGAACTGTGGAATTACTAATTTGAAACTCTGTTAAAATAGTCAGCCACCTGTGTGTTTTCTTTCACTGGTGCTGCTGCCGCTTACCTATGACACTGACCATTTTAATTTTGAGTGGCGAGAACGCATGGAAAATCTCTGCCACATCCTCACCTACAGTGGGGAAAATAATTATTTGATCCCCTGCAGATTTTGTAAGTTTATCCACTAACAAAGAAACGAACGGTCTATAATTTTACGTCAATTTACGCAGCGCTTTACATATATATTGTACATTCACATCAGTCCCTACCCTCAAGGAGCTTACAATCTAAGGTCCCCAACTCACATTCATACATATACTAGGGACAATTTAGACAGGGTGTAATTTACCTACCAGCATATCTTTGGAGTGTAAGAGGAAACCGGAGTACCCAGAGAAAACCCACACAGGCACAAGGAGAACATGCAAACTCCAGCAGGTAGTGTCGTGGTTGGGATTCAAACCAGCGACCCTTTTGCTGTCAGGCGAAAGTGCCATCCACTACACCACTATGCAAATATACAGAAAAAAACACATAAAACAAGTGCTATAAATTGCCTTTAGACAGGATTATGTCACTGAAGCACACTCAGGAACCACAGACTACGAAAGATATTTTTTTTTGCTTCGTTTGTTCTGTAAGTAGATTTACATTAAAGCTTGTTGGATATCTTACGGGCATCACTATGTGGTATTTCCTTCATTCTTTATGGTGGTATGTGATGGAGTGCCAGGAGTAAGGCTCGAGTGTTTATTCCATTTGGCTGGTCTACTACAATACTTGAAACTTGAGTCCTTGTGGATGGAGGAATTGATTTTATGCTCACATTTCATCTGGATCTGATAAGGAGACTTGCTGGACATGTTGGTGTAGTGTGTTTCCTGTTCACACTGAAGCTGGTGCTGGGATTCATCTTTCTACAACCTATCCATGAACTGTTTTTAGCGCTGCATACGGACTATTACGCATTATAATTAGAGTTGAGCGAAGTTCACAGTTTTACAGTTCGGGTCTGTACCGAACTTTGGGGTGTCCATGACCCGGACCCGAACCCGGACATTTGAAAAAAAGTTTGGGTTCGGGTTCTGGGTTTGGGTATTTGATCATGCATGTTGAATAGCTGCAGGGCAGCCAATCAACAAGCGTTTCACTGGTTTGCCCTTAGAAGCCATCACAGCCATGCCTACTAATGGCATGGCTGTGATTGGCCAGTGCATCATGTGACCCAGCCTCTTTATAAGCTGGAGTCACTTAGTGCTGCATGTCACATGCTCTCTGGGTAGTGTAGGGAGAGGATGCTGCCGAAGGGACAGATTGTAGATATAATAACATCTCATCCTGCATTACAGAACGATCTGATTGTGGACTAGGTAGAGATTACTATTACTACTGCTTTTAGGGACAGATTGCAGATCTAATAACATCTCATCCTGCATTACAGAATGGTCTGACTGGACTAGGTAGAGTCTAATGCTTAGAGGGGCAGATTATTGTTCTAAAATCATCTTCTAGTTCTATAGGGTCAGGTTCCTGCTGTTGCAGTAAGGGACAGATTATTGTTCTAAAATCATCGCCTACTCCTATAGGGTCAGGTTCCTGCTGTTGCTGTAAGGGACAGATTATTGTTCTAAAATCATTGCCTACTCCTATAGGGTCAGGTTCCTGCTGTTGCTGTAAGGGACAGAGTATTGTTCTAAAATCATTTTACTTCCTTCTGCAGCCCTCTAGCACTTTCCAGAACTTTTTTAGTCATTTTTGTGCCGAAAAGTTCGGGTCCCCATTGACTTCAATGGGGTTCGGGGTAAAGTTTGGGTCAAGTTCGGTACCGAACACGGACTTTTTCCCGTAGTTCGGCTGAACCCACCGAACCCGAACATCCAGGTGTTGGCTCAACTCTAATTATAATGTATGTGCGTCTACAATGGAGGCTCTCAAAATTTAGAGTTAGGACTACAGATAATACTGGGGTGCCATGAAGTGGCTCTGCAGCTTACACATGTATTTGCAAATGTGCGCAAACTAAACTCCTGTTTTTAACGCAAACTGTTAGACTGGATAATCTGGTTGGTTGCAGGCTGGTCAGTTAGTTGAGCTGGGAATTTTCTTTGTTTTGTTTGACATTAATTCCAGAAGGTTCCCCAACATTTTCATGTTCTTGCACTCTGGTTTTGTTTTCTTATACATATCTAAAATATTATGTAAATGTTTGTCTTTTCTTTAAAATGAGGCATCCAAAAAAAGAAAATAGACACTGGTAAATATCTTTTTTACCAAATACAGCAGGGGTCAGCAACCAGTAAATCACAATCTACCAGTAGCTTGCGGAGGGGTGACTGGTAGATCACGGTCTGGCATTGCTGACACATCATTTCAGAGCATCAAACAGAGTGCAATGCACAGGGATTGCTTGTAAAGTTGGAGCTGTAGTAGGGAGCAGGAGCTACATAAGCTGATGCCTCCTCTGTAGTGTTGGCTCCTGTCCCATGTGGAGTGATACCAATTGCACTCCACCTCTTATCCGGTCTAACGGTATCCTGAGTGGTTCCAGCAGTAGGAAAGAAGAGATCTTCAGGACAGTGTGAAGCAATACGCTAGGCATAATAGTATAGGGGTGCTTTCACACTGATGTGCTGCAGTTTACCCACACCACAGGTGCAGTGCAGTGTACCTGCAGCTTTCCTGCCGGTTTGCTGTGCTTAGCCATAGACTTCTATTATATCCTGCAGGTTTGGTGCACTTTTTGAAAGCGCAGCAAAACTCCTGAATGCATGCGTTTTGGTGCACTTTCAGAATGTGCACCAAACATGCAGGATATAGTAGAAGTCTATAGCAAAGAGCAGCTAACCCAGGAAAGTCGCAGATGCACTGTGCTCTACCCGCGGTGTGGGTAAACCGCAACACATTAGTATGAAAGCAGCAAGGAGGCTCAGAACAGTAAGCGTTCATTCAGGCCTTGCTGCTTCCCTGAAAAGTGATCCAAGTGTGTTTGACAGGTGCCGAGAAGGTTGCCTCCTCACCCCCTGATTTAAACCCATTATTGCAATGCATGCCATTGCTACATGGTAGTATGGCAATTAGAGGTTTAAATCAGGTGTGAGGAGGCGACATGTGATCTTTGACTTCTCCCTCTCTTGTTCAGGTAGATCTCCACCTATTTAAGGTTGCCTACCCCTGATGTATAGTATACTATTGACTGTGTGCAATTCTTGTTCTTTTAAGCCTACTGCCGGTGTGAGCACTAAAAGGCCAGCCTAAAAGTGGTACAGAAAACAGTGGTCAGGATTTTTGCCGGTGCAATTCAAATTTGGTAGGGAAGCAGAACTGATTGGTCAAAGAAGGCAGCGCATATTCTCCATAATTTTTTTATCTGTAGTTGCAATGATGGTAGGAGGTACTTGTCCAATGAAATGCACTTGACGCAAAGAACACAAAATACACAATACACTAAACTTGCATTACAGCTGAACCATGTAAACTCATAACACAAATGTAGTTAGAAACGTAGAATCTTATAACAAAATTGCATCCACTACATGTTCCTGCAGCACAGATGCATAAAAAAAAAAAATCTAAATACATAATATCAGCTAGAATAAAAACAAGAGAATCTGCTCAAAAATGATAATTGTGGGATTTGGGCATCAGTAGGTTAAACCCAATCTTTATGCCTTATATCTTTCAAAGTGATGAGATTTTTCATAATGGAAAAGGCCATAATTAAGGTGTCACCGACTTTAAGGTGTCCCACTTGTTTTACATTACCAAGAAAAAAGTGGGACACTGTTGCACAGTGTTTGGCTTTGTGGCCCTGTAGGTAGCCAGTATGCGATTAAGCTTTAAGCTTGCCAGGAACCAAGCATAGCAGGAATATCAATTTAGGTTGGAGGTAGTTTTTAAAAAGGACACGCTTATATATTTGAAAGGTAATATGCACAGCTGAAACTATGAATGATGTATAACTAAGTATTCACGAGATCATGAAGCTGAAGGGAGCCCAGACTATAATTTTATCTAAATTAATGTTAGATTAATGTTAGAACATTAAATCTCTCCGGCCTACATACTACTACTGTATAAAAGAACAGTGAGTACAGAAGTCCAGTTTAATAAAGAAGAGGCAATTCTGTGGTTGCAGTATGATGATATATTAGTGCCAAACCATTATGATGTCACTAGCTCCAGGGCCTAATGGAAAGATAGCATTATATCAAATAAATAATACACCCATTGTCATGACTCACATTTAAGCAAATATCATTCTGAATAGTTGTGCAAATGGGAATAGCATAAGAATATTCTATTCATTGGTGAGAATTTTACTCTCTTCACTGTTTCAGCAGCATGATAAAGGAAGTGCTTTATACATTACATTTAAGAATAAAGGCAAAATGATTTTCAAATGTTCTCTCTCCTCACTTAAATTTAGTCACCCAACACGTTCTTTTGAGGTAACATCAGAAAGCAGTATCACTTAAAGTAGTGATTTTTTACAATTGTGAAAAACTTTTTTGAAAACTACTACTGCTACGAATATTTGGTTAGACATGTCCTCATTTCGGCTTGCAAATAATTAACAATTCTAATTGCAAAACAGTAGAGAAGTGTGTGACACAGAAGGAAGGGTGGTGTTGAAAACTGAGTTCAGTTGTTTTTGTAAGTGGGAAATTCAGCGGATGAAATTTGCCAAATAAATGAAATCTAAAAATTCATTATTTTATACATTTAGCAAAAGTAGATTTTTATAGCAAATAAATAATAAAGGCCTTCGTATTTGTTTGTTTTTAAATAAAGCTTGTGCAAAAAGTGCAGTGTACTTTCTATAAGTCTGAGAAAATGTTAAAAGGTGAGAGGTGCTCATTTTTGTAAGTGCAATGAGGACAAATCCTCTGAAAGGTTAAGGCCCCTTTCACACTGCCGCGACTTGAAAGTCGCCGCAACACGATTTTGCGGGTGCGATTTTGACACCATTTTGATGCGATTTCGCTGCAATTTTGACACAATTTCAGGGAATGCCTGTGCAAACTTGAGGCCTATGGACCTCAACTCGCATGAAAGTCAGACCAAAGTAATGCAGGGACTACTTTGAAGTCGACATAACTTGAAGTCGTACATATATGAATGGTTGTCATTTGAAATAATGGGGAAAGACTTGTCATGTGACTTTGCAGTCTAAAGTCGCAGGTAAAGTCACAAAAGTGTGAAAGAGGTCTTAATAGTAGCCTGCAGACATTAATAATGGCCACAGTGAACAAAAAAGTGTTCAAAACGGCCCATCACACCTCTTTTTCATAATGAACCCTCACTAAGTCATCTCAGCTTGTCTTGCAAACTAAAAATATGTTGCCACATTCGATTGTCCTTCGTTACAACAGCACTATATAACTGTTTTCAAATACATAGCTTTCTCCATTGCAAATCCATTAGATTGGTTTGATTATATAAATGCATTAGGTAAATAGTAAATTCACTAATCCATTATCACAGTGTATTATTCCAATAACACAAATATAAAATAAATACATATATGTGCATCACAAAATAGAAAACCGTTGGATGTTTTAAATTTGTGATACAGTGTTCTGAATTGTCACACAATGTCCTTTGGCATAATATGCACACAAATACACACATACAGCAACAAATGTCCTTACTTACTGGTTACAGCTCACTGTTGGTTGGACCTTAATTCAGTCTTGATGGGCGTTTTTTCTTCTGAATCTAGGACAGGTTTAGAAACATCATTTTATATAAATCCATGTCTAGAGGCTCTCAAAAAATAGCGGCTTTTTAGCATTTATAAAAAAAAGAAATATTATAAGCAATCATATAACAGGCGCAGCAGTGCACAGTAGAAGCCTATCGACTGGAACTGACTGGCTGCTTCCTCATTTTCTCATCTCATATGCAGGGACTTCCTTAACGTCTCTTTGCCACATTACTTCCTTTTACATTCTCCGTGTACTTTGCTATCATATAAGGATAGCATTGCACAGTAAGCATGTTACATGTATCACTGAACATCGACACTGCACACTGAAATAATGAAGCGATATATGCTCTGTTAGCATTTTTTGTTTTATGAGCCATACTGATATAAACATAACTGATATAAACATGAACTTAAAGAGGAACTTTAATCAGAAAATTAAGCCCTGCTAGATCGCTTCAGGCTGGCCCCTTGTGCAGGTATAGCTATGTAAAACATTAAAAATAGATGCTTATACTGTGTACATTCCAGTAATACACTGTCTTACCCCGCTCTGCACATGCTCAGTTACTCTCAATTTTTAGGCACTGCAAGTTTGTAGAGGTCTGTTGACAGGCTTAAAGCGGAATTAAATCCTCCTATCCTTTACAGCCAAGGAAGCTGCTTCTGTTTGATCTGCAGCTGCCATGATGCTGCACATGTGATCAGTTTTGACACCAGCCATTTGATGATTTGACAGTTTGGTTGAGGACACAAGTACATTCCAGGAATGTAACTGTTTTTTGAAACCATTAAATCAATGGGATTAGTTCTGTTTTCTGATTTAATGCTGTTTAGGGGCTCTGGGCTTCAGCAAAATGGCAGCCTCCAGCAAGAAGAAACAGGAGCAATGCTGGAGGCAATTTACAGCACACACTAATATTGGTGGCAGACGGTAAAACGACTTCGGGTCTCGGGGATTTGTCGTAATTTAGTCTTTTGTCTTGATTAGGGTAACTAAATTACCAAAGTTTTTTGTCAATGTAAGGACCTTACATGAACACAGGAGTTGGTTTGACAGTTTAGTAGTTTACCGACCACAGTTTTGACTAGTGTACACGTCGTAGTACCGTCGACGTCTAGTTTGTCTTCGTCGAAGGAACCGACATTTCCTATCCTCCTAAATTAAGGCGAAATTCGGACAGTTGTCTGGAGATGTTTGAACGTCACGGATTTTTAACTCTCATTGACTCG
>BLSH010266345.1:435163-448207 GCA_018402905.1 Glandirana rugosa
GTATAAGAGACAGATTAGGGGCCGAGCGCGTGGATTAGGGGGGGCGGAGCCCCTGTGCCCCTTATGAACGGGCTGCCACTGGATATTTTCATTGATATGCATGCTCAAATCATGTTTAATGCAATAGTGAATAGTGGCCCCTGATGCTAGCTTTCTCTCAGGGGAGAGGTGCCTTTGCATATACAGCTAATCATCTATAAATTTCAGAATGAAGCATTCTAAGGACCTAATGTGATGACCATTGATATGCATGATTTCTGTTAACTTACACTCTCTAAATAAACATATTCTAGAAGCAATTTCTAACTGGTGATACAAATATATACTATATCACTTTAGAAACAGTAATTTGTCACTTTTTCAACTCAAAACATAGCGGGGGGAGTTCAATAAAGCTCTGCTGCCACTTTACTTGCAGGATGGAGCTTTAAAATGGCCTGCACCAGATTTCAGCAGCCTTAAAAACACATGTGGCAGGTTTAGGTAGTTATTAAAAAAGCTGCTTTTATAAAGTTGAGCTATTGCTGCACCAAATTCAAAAATAATTTCCCTAGGTTCATATATAAAGAAACTTAAGGCAATTAAGACCAAATTCAAGTTGGCTCATAGAGACAGGCAGAGTGCATGACTTTGTATGCTGTGTAGCAGATGTGACATATTTTCTGCCGCTACCCCCGCCCCCCCCCCCCGTCACTGATTAAGGGCAATGTCTGCTTCCCGCTCTGACGGTGGTTGGTGCCTAATGGGGAAGCTGAACAAAAAATTACAGCGCACACATACAATAATGTCATTAAATCCTACAAGGCTATTAGAAGTACCTAAAAAAAATAAGCAAATATGGGGATTTGGTCACACCATATGGCCATACAGTGCTTAAGCCCACTACAGCATTAAAGTACCCAATTTTCAGTGGGTCCTACACTAACCATAGAATGAAGGAAGCTGGGGAAGCTGAGACACTAGTTCACACTCTAAATGTGATTGACAGGAGGCAGTGGGCAGATTCTATAGGCAATAGCAGGCTGTGTACTGGTTATAGATTTGCCCATCCATCCTTGTAATTCTCAAGAGGAGCAATCCTGATAGAGAATAATGTCTTTGAATGCCCATTAGGTTCTGCCCACCCAGACACAGAAATCTTTGGTTCAGAGCTGTTTGTGTATGGACACATCATTGCACACCTAGTGATTAAAGTTGCTAAAATCACCTTTAAGCATACATAGATTATGCCCACTATTTTTTTTATATTGAGCTCCTGCAGTATCTGCTTTGAAAATGTTTAAACATGATTTTTCAGCAGATGCACTTGTTTGCAGTTTTGCTTTGAAACACACACACATCTTTCCACAATAGGTCATGGCAGAGCTTGCAATCTTTATCACTCATTAAACTACAAGTGTTAAAATGCATCATCCCCCTTTAAATCTCCACCCTCCCTTGTTCTAATTAAATAATTACCTTTCAGCCAGCATGACCTCCATCTCCATCCCACAGGCTGCTGTCTTCCCTTTCTCTTACATGGCACTGTGTAAGGCATGAGCATTATTGCCTTACGTACTAAACTTCGGGTGCTGACCTCAAACCCCATTAAAGTCAGGGTTGAATGTTATAAAAAGTAATGGCCATCTCCTAGGCTAATAGGCAAGGGATTGTCAAACAAATGGCATAGGAGCTGGGCACTGCCCTGGGGAACATGTACAAAAGCAAAAAGTAAAGTGTAAAAATTCCATTTGGTGGGATGTAGTGATTTTAGTAATGCTTAAAATGAAACATTAAAAATGCAAAACTTAGTTTATCAACATGGTGAGGAACTCGCTGACCCTGCCTGCGAAATGGTGTGTATGTATGATATATAAAACCTAGTACAGAAACACTGACATCTACAAAGAAAAAAGTGAGTTTAAATTTCCCAAAAAATGACAGCTCCCAACCACTTCCTTCTAATTGCAAACAAATTGGCTGGGGATTTCATTCATCTATACCAGACCCTTATCCTAGATGAGGCCCTGGTATAGATATTAATGGGATACCCCCCACACACAAAAAAAAACCAATCAAACAAACATGGGATTCCCAAAGTTTTTGACAAGTCCCTTTATAAAAAAAAACAAAAAACAAAAAACGTCCCATGATGTACATCCACCATCAATCATGCCGACCAGCAAAGTAAAGCCACGTCAATCATGAGACCCCATGGAATGAATGAAATATTACAACAGTCGAATCAAATATGGTCCCATCACTTTACTCCCGCCAAATGTCAAGTCAAGTGTATGGAAGCTATTATAAACAAAAACCCGGGGTCTCTTGGATGGCGTCATTGACCATATATTAGCTAGACAACATGATTGGCGGTGGATGTATATTGTGAGATTTTTTGTGAGGTGTCATAAACCGTGATTGTGTTTTATTTACAATTTACATTTTTTGTGAATGACCATATTTAAAGGGGGATTCCAGATTCTGCTAAGCCCCCCACTCACAGGTATAGAATTAAAAGGGGACCTCACACCATTTTTTCTTTGCACGGAGTCCCCTTAAAATTCATACTGGGATTCCCGGGAATGTAAGTGACACACTCCATTTTTTTTATTTTTAAGTGAAGTTCCCCTTAAAATTCCTGGTTACCAGTCACGTAAGTGACAGGGGCTGGTGACGTCACTGGTTGTTAAAGACTCCTTACCAACTGTTAATAGTTTTAGTAATATCGCTATTATACTGTACATGTCATTTGGGCATTTGTGCTCAAACAACCAAGGATCTGTTTGAACATTTGTGGTAACTTATTCTGTAAATGTCCAAAAAAATCTTTTCCCAGAGTTTAGCTTAAAATTATTTTTATAAAATGTAAGGTGTCCGATACTAACTTTATGTTTCGTGTTCCCTTTTTTAAAGGGCTATTTCAGCCTGCAGAAATAATAAGTTGGCATGGCATTTCTAAAGGCTGTTTGAACATATTTGGCCTTGCTTTGAAGAGGGCACTGAACGAAGAGGTACCATCTAGTAAGGCTTGCTTTAATGGCCCGTACACATGATCCAAAAATTGGGCAAAAAAATACAGATTTCGTAGCGATCGTACGGTAATCAGAACGTTAGTACAGAGCTTTCGAGAGTCGATCACTACATGTTTCTCGTATGATACCAGATTGCACGATTTTCGTTTAATCAATGCAGTTGTCATCTGAAAATACAATACACATACACTACAACACATGCCATCACTTCTGATTTTTTAGTTTTCAATGTCTTTATTGAAAGTTTTTTGAGATAAAGAGATACTCACACGCTGTTACAAAACAAAACAAGTGAATTGTACATATAAACATTTGTCAGGAAGGTGTCAATTGAAACTGATATACTCATAACCTCAAGTAAAGGGTACCATAAAGTCAGATATCTATTACCTCCACTGCTTCTGTAAATATGCTGGATTCTTGGTTGGGGGTATATATAATATAGGGAGGTCCCAAGATGCTAATCATACCCCTCCAGTCCGCTTCCCCAAGCCACCCCAATGGGGTCAAGCTGTGGTCTAGGAGAATCAGACTAAGAGGGGCCCAGGATTTTTCCCAGCGGGCCCACCCCTAGTTCCTCTTGAGGGTTGACGGATAGTCTCCATGAACAGCAGACATGAACCAAATTTTTTAAACTAAGTGAACCATTGATAGACCTGCCTAGAGGAGGCAGATGTGAGAATCAAGTTGAAAGTAGGAGGAGGAAAGAGGAGAGAGAAAAGAAGAGAGAGGTGCCCGAAGTGAGTAACACAAGGTAAAGGAGGGAAAGAGTAGCACCTTCAGATAAGTCTTTTCAGTCCATTAAGTGACCCGGGTAAAGGGGGACCTTTATATATCATGCCCATGTATCCCAAACAGCTTTGAATTGTTGAATCCTGTCCTTGAGCTTTGCTACAAGCTGTTCCTGGGACATTATCCATGTGATTTTATGTTTTTGTTGCTGTGATTGAGACAAACGGTTTCTTCCACGATCTAGCAATCATAATTTTAGCTCCCAGGAACAAAAAAAAAAAAACAGGTGAGTTTGAGTGTTTCTGGATACTTGTCATTTTGTGATTTAATAAGATTATATTGGGGTCCTGGTGCACTGCTGCTCTTGTCACTCTTCGAGTCATTTGGAGAAACGTATTCCAATAGCTGCGGATGCGTGGGCAGGTCCACCAAGTGTGGAACATTGTGCCCTCTAGAGAAAATCCTCTAAAGTAGGGATAAGCAATTAGCGGATCTCCAGCTGTTGCAAGTCCCATCATGCCTCTGCCTCTGGGTGTCATGCTTGTCAGAGTCTTGCTATGCCTCATGGAACTTGTAGTTCTGCAACAGCTGCAGGTCCACTAATTGCATATACCTGCTTTAAAGCAAAGTGGTGATGAATTTGGATACATTTTAGCCAGTCTGGCAGGGACATAGTGCTATCTCATATGGACTTTTACATTTGCTTCGACTAGCGCTATATTCATTACTCCTTTGTAGGATCTTCTGAAAGAGCTAACCATATATCGGAATCAAATTGTAACCCAAAGTCAGATTCCCAGGCAATCGCGTAGGTCGGCTTATCAAGTTTGTCGGCTAGGGAAGAGTAAACAACGGATATTCCTCCCCTCTGATCCATGTTTTCAGTGCACCAGATTTCGTATGCTGTAGGCTTGGGGGGGGGTTGGGATTTGTTTTTCCACAGAGTAAGTAGGAAATGGGATATTTGAGATCTCCTAAATTTTTCTTCAAGTGGCATTTTGAGTTTGCTGATGGAGTATCCAAGTGGCATTGGGCCTGATGAGGTGAAGAAGTGACCAATCCTAAATAGCTCTTTATTTAACCACGACCTAAACGCTTGGATGTTCATGCCCGGAGGGGAATGCAGGGTTGTTAAAGAGGTGGGTGAGTGGTCTAATGCCAGATATCAGTGAGCCTTATTTGTGGAGTTTGTCTACTAAAGCCAGTGAATGGGAAAGGGTAGGGGCCAGAATTTGGGGGTATAGATTTAGGGGGGCTCCACATGAGGAAGTCGATGGTGAGGGAGGGGACTGCTTGTCTTTCTATAGTGAGCCAGTCGGGTTTAGTGCCTCTGGAGTATACTATTGAGATTTGGGCAAATTGCGCCGCCTGATAATACCACCAGAGCTTGGGCAGCCCCAATCTCCCTTGATTTTTGTGTCTATAAAGGACCACTTTAGGGCAGCGGTAACCTTTCTTCCCCCAAAGGCGTTTATTTTAGATTGCATCTTTTTAGTACCGTTTCGGTTACTGGAATAGGGAGGGCGTGAAACAAGTATAATATACATGGTAATAACATCATCTTGATGGCGTGTGCCCGCCCTAGCCAGGACAGACCACACCCTGACCACCTCCTCAAATCCTCCTCTAAGTTCTTAAATGTTTGGGGATAGTTATCTGCAAATAACTTATCTATTCTGTTGGATAATTGAATACCTAAATATGGGATCGAATCTATGGCCCACTTGAAAGGGAAGAGACCTTTTATTTGGTCCAGTCGTTTTTGGGGGAGGGATATATTTAGTGCCGCTGATTTGTTTGTTTACCACTAATCCAGAGACTGTACTAAAATCTCGCAGAAGTTGGATTCGATTGGGTGTTGACACAAGTGGTGATGTGAGGAATAGTAGCAGACCATCTGCAAACAGGGTGCATTTGTGTTCCTGCTGTCCACATGTGATCCCTTTTATGTCTGGATTAGCTCTTATGGCAATCGCTAGAATCGCTATGGCAATTGCGAAGATTATGGGGGAAAGGGGACACCCGTGTCTCGTTCCTCTTTTCATTTTAAAGGTGTCTAAATATTGACCAAGTAGGCGGATTTGGGCAGAGGGATTTGAATAGAGAGAGTGCATGCAGCCCAGAAAGCTCGGGCCAAAGCCCCAACTCTCCAGTATCCGAAACATGTAATTCCATGACACTGAATCAAATGATTTCTGCAAATCAATAGAAACCAGAAAGCCCTCCTGATGCGCCCCCCCATCCCAGTGAGATTTCAATAGGGAGATGATATGACTGCCCTTCTAATTTGATCGTGGCCCTGTCTCCCAGGGATGAAGCCGACCTGATCTTTATGTATATAGTCTGCAATAAAACTGGAAAGTCGTGTTGCATAAATTTTTGTTAAGATTTTTAAATCGTTATTAATGAGGGAGATAGGGCGGTAGTTACTAACGTCGCTTGTGTCTTTCCTTGGTTTTGGGATGAGAGATATGAATTCTGAGTTCAGATCATTGTTAAGTACAGCTCCATCCCTTAGGGAGTTAAAAAAAGCGCCATGTATGGTGCTAGCGCGGGTCCAAATTTCTTATAGTAACTAACTGCAAAGCCATCAGGTCCCGGGGATGAGGTGTTTTTAAGCCCTTTAATAATGTCTAGAATTTCTTCCTGTGTGATGGGTTTTTCTAAGATTTCTATATGGCTTTCTTTTAGCTTGAGCAGGGGAAGGTCCCTAAGGAAGGAACCTATCCTCTGTGGTGAGTGTGGGTGATCTTCATTATATAGTTTTGCATAGAAGTTTTTAAAGGTTTCTAAAATTTTAATGGGATTCTGGGTCAAATCTCCCGTTCCTGAATTTATTTTGTGGTATGTCACTGAACGAGTTTTAGGGATAAGTTTGGCTGCCAGTTTAGAACATATTTGGTCTCTTTGAGAATAAAATCTAGCTCCTGACCACCTTAAGTGTTTCTCTGCCGTCGTGGTCAAGGCCAGATTAAGTTTGATTCGGGCTGAGTCTAGTTGGACCAATGTGTCTGGGTTGGGGTTGCGTCTGTGTCTTTTGCTCAATTCGAGGAACTCTTTATTCAAGTTCTGAATTCCTACTCTACGTTGCCGCTCCAGTTGGGAGGAGAGTTGAATTAGTTTCCCTCTTAGTATGGTTTTATGAGCTGCCCATAGTGTGGACGGGGAGACTGAGTCATTGTCGTTTTCAGTAAAATAGTCTTTAAGTCTTTAGTTATTAAGGTGCAATGTACATCTATGCGGGCCCTATGATTCTCTAGTACCTCTCAGGGTAAGAAGCATTAGTGAGTCTCCAATTCTGGAGGATATAGCCAGGGGTGCCGTAGATGCATGTATGAAAATATGGTCTATCCTGGCATAGGTGCAGTGAGGGGCAGAATAGTGTATATAGTCTTTGGCATGGGGGTTGAGCTCCCTCCAAATGTCTATCAGTGTGTTCAAAAGTTGAGCTATTTTTAGGCTCTGTTTGGGAGGTCGCTTGGTTGCTGGCCTGTTGTGGTTGGACCTGTCTAAGGCAAGGTCGAATGGAATGTTTGAGTTGCCTCCCAGGACCACTATACGCTTGAAGTGAGGTTTCAAGATTTGTATCATAGTTTCAAAGAATTTCCTTTGTCCTTTGTTAGGGGTAAAATACGATGTGAATGTGTAGGTTTTCTCATCTATTGTACCTGCTACTAAGATGAAACGCCTGTCCGGGTCCTTGACTACTTTGTATTGGGTGAATTGAACATGTTTTGCAACACAAATTGCGATCCCTTTTGTTTTAGAGTCTGCGTTTGCTAAGAAAAACTGAGTGTATCTTTGGTGAAGAAAGGAAGGATAATATGAACTAGGGAGGTGTGTTTCTTGTAATAATAAAACGTCATTCTTCAGGGAGTGGTAGTATTGAAAAAGTTTTCTCCATTTTATAGGGGAGTTCATCCCCTGTACGCTATGTGATGCTATCTGAAGTATTGGATTGTTAGGCGTAGAGTTGGACATGGATCAGAGGGTATGGAAAAATGCAAGTCTACACTGCTTACCCCTCCACGGAAAAATTATGTTCCCCTCCGTATTATCGCAAGTTGGTTGGGATCCTCGTCTCGTGGGCTTCTGAGGCTGGGCATTCCGGAAGGTCCTGCTAAAAGGGCGTAGTGAGGAGAAACAAGAAAGGAAGGAAAAGGAGAGAAAGAGGAGGAGCTGAAAAAAATAAGCATGGTTAATAATAGCATAACAAAGTAGTAGCACATAAAATTTGTCTGGAACAGGAAGGAATGACCCGCCGATTCCTGTTCCAAATCCAAATAAGGGGGATATGCCCTAACATGGGTGATATCGATCTGGCTCCTAGAGGGCAACATAGGCCTCTCAGCGTCAGAAGGGGGCGCATTGTATCCGCCTCGGTCACCCCGCCTTAAACATTTTGAACAAACATTAACAAACAAACATGCCCTAAACACTGAAAATTCAGGGACAAAAAAAGGGTTAGTGAGGTAGGGAATAAGTCCTGTAGCTAACATAGCTATCACTGTGGGGACCTTCCCGGGGTGAAAGGGTTTGGTCCAGCTGGTCGACCCTTTGCATGTCCCGTATGAAGAAGGAAAAATTTCAAAGCTTTGTTTAACAGGTGAAAGAGATAAATGTGTATTGCTTCATGAACCATAGGGGGTATGTTGGGGGTTAAAATTCAAGGACTGCTGTCATCCCATCAAAAAAAACAAAAACCCCGGGGTATTGGGGTGTCCCTCAATTGTTTGTAGGGAATGGGAGTTCCAGAGTTAAAGATACAACTTCTAGTTCAAGGTCCGTCCTCAGTCCCTAAAGGGGTCATCAAACAATCATAAACTCAATGTGGGACAGAAAGTTAGAAGCTAGAATAACGTACACCCAAAAAGACCCATATTGGGGTAGGCCAGGGCAAAAAAAAGGGATGTATCCGGACATCTTGCCTGCTTCTAGCACTTTGTTTCAGGGGGGATGTGCCTCTTTTGTTCTCTTGGGTTGTTGCTTCTGCCAAACCTGGACTCTGTGGAGCGTGCCTCTTTGTAGACGCTGATCCTCTATTGTTCGCTGGGGTGTGGAGTTCCTGTGAAATGAGGGCCAGCTCCAGCAATAGGTGTTCTCCCTCTGGAAAGGACGAGAATCCCTGGGGTTTGTTCCTGTAGGTGAAATTCAGGTGAAATAGAAAAGACCATCTGTATGCAATCTCTTTCTGTTGCAAGATCTGGAGAAGGGTGACCTTCATTTCTGTACCGTAAAGGGCAAGATGTCTGCAAATATTTGAATTCCGTGCTCCTGGATATTGAGGTTGTCTGCAGTGCGTGATCTCCTCATAACTTCTTCCTTTACCGCATAAATCTGTGCAAGGTGGCTGTAAGGCTCTATGGGCCCTGTCGAATTCAAACCATTGCTCTGAGATGTCTGGGATCAGATCTTCAATAAAGGATCGTACTGCCGGGTATACCTCTTTTACCGATTTGGGTAGACCGCGAATTCTGAAATTATAGCGTCTATTTCTATTTTCCAGGTCATCAGTTTTGGCTAAGGCGCTTTCCAGATGTTCCTGAAGGTCCTGTATTCTGGTTGAATTCTGGTTTATTCTAGCAATGGATTGATCAGTTTTCTTCTCCATTAAGTCCAATCTCACTCCTATTTGCTGCAGGTCTGCGTGAATAGAGGAAGTGATCTGTGCTGCAGTCTGAGCCAAACCCCTGGATAAGAGCTTAGAAAAGGCTTGCATTATAGATGCAAAGTCAGTAGGAACTGTGGGGATGCTCATGTCTCCCCTTCCCGGGATGTCCGGGGAGAGCAGGGTGTCACTCATGGGTGAGGCGTTAATAGTGTGTAGAGTTCTGCCGATCAGGGACTCGGTGCCTTCTGGAGAGGGCAGATGTTGCTGAGGGGTACTCACTGTGGCCACCCCCATGTTTGGTGGGAAGATTTGTTGTCCCTTGTCCCCGTCCTGGTCCGTAATGGAGTCCTCCAATTCTGACTCTGGCCCTTGTGGCGTTGCGGCCACCATGTTGGAGGAGCCGGGTTGTGAGAGAGAGGCGTCCAGCTGATGGGAGAGGTCCCTCCGGGCCGTGACCGTCGACATCCTAGGTCGACATACTAGGTGGCCATCTTGGACAGCTCCATGCATGCGCCTGTCACTTCAGATTTTTTATTCTGTCGTACGAGAATAAGCGTAACTTTGGTAGCCTCTCCATTTTCGACTAGCGTGCAAAAAAAAAAAAAACGGACGGTCTGTCGTTTGATTTTCGGATCATGTGTACAGGCCATAATAGTTATGATATTCAAGTGATTTCATCCCAATGAGTAACTAGTCACTTTGAAATGTAAACCCAGAGTGATGAACTATGTGTACAAATGTATCCCTTGTTACTAGTTTGAATGAAATCATAGTTGCTTATTAAACACTTACCAGTGGCTCTTGGTAGTTTCATTTGCAGATTTATATGTTGGTATTTATTTAATAAATTACATTGAACTCTCCAAAGCATTAAACATGAAAAGCAATAATTAGAGTTTAGTTAAAGGATTACTTTTTCATGTCTATTTAGTATAACTTGTTTTTCTGCTTCTGCAGCTTGTATGGGGAAACAGGTATAAGGCTATTGCAAAGGATTATACTTACAGTATGTCATTTGCTGACTGGCTTATAAACAGCATTTCTGCATTTTCGGTAGATTAAAATGAAAATGCTACTTCAATTTGTGGTTAATGGCTATCATGTGACCCTTACGCCACTATACAGGACAACCATAATATATATTTTTAGAGTTTCTTGACTCAGGGTAGTTTCCTGTTAGTCCACTACAATATGACAGCTGTCACAGTTAATGTACCCATGTAGTTCTTTTTTTTCCTTTTAAATAACTAATTATAAAATGATCAAACATGAACTGTAAAAAAAATGTGGTTAATAGTCATCTTATCAGTGCAACTCCCATGCAGCCCCATGTACTGCAAATGGGTCACTGTCTACTTGCTGGCTTGCAGGCCAGCCTAGTTGGGAAAAAGTATAGTCTTTGACTGTGGCCTTGATAATACCAACATTACAGAAACCTTATTTAAAAGTGATGTAACTTATCATTGTTGACACAGCATCACTCTGTTATTTTTAAGATGATTTATACTACTGTGTTAGAGTTTATGTTATCTTCTAAAAGATAAGATAAGATATATATTATGAATGTACACAGCTGAAATACTATACCATTTTGAAGCAAAAGAATATTGGTTTCATACAGATTTCCTTTAGTTCTTCATTATGGTCTAGACTTAAAAAAAAATCTAAATCATATCTTTATTTTGTTTTTTTTGTTAATCAAGTAAATATGGAATATTGTATAGACGTATTATTTAGTCCAGCCAGTAGGTAGCTTTCCTTTTTCATGTGTTTTCTAATTTTTCTTTATTTCCTTCTCTAAAAAGCATGTTAACAGAGCTCAGTATCGCAAGCTGAAATTTGCACACATAACTTATTTAAGTCAGAAAAGTGACTCTTCTCCTTACGTCTCTTCATCAATATAGCTAAATCTAAGGCATTGGAGTTCATTTACTTCCCTTGTAAAGTGAATAGTCTAGGTGCCTTTGAGAATTCAGCCCCAAAGGGTCTGAAAGAAAACAAATGCTCTGGGAATCCTTTGTCATGTAATAAATGTTTTTTTTTTTTGCCAAAACAAAAATTATATACATATAAAAGCAAAAAAAGTAAAAAAAATGTAAAACATCCATTTAAAAAGTTATAAATTGGCAACTATAAAAATGTAAATTTAAAATGACCCTAAAACATATTTTTGAGATAGAAGAATTAGCAAGGTTTGAAATGTGACTCTGCCATTCATTTCAAACCAAAATGATCCAGGATAAATCATGATTTGAATTCACTTTTCAACTTTTACCCAGTGTTTTTCGATAGAAAAAAAAATCCTACAGAGACAGAGTTGCTTTAAGTCTGGGTTCACACTCTTGCGATACATGAACCAGCGCAATTCCAGTGTGGGTTCCCTCATCGCATCTTTCCCACAGGAAGGTCACACTGCCCTCTGCGAACCTCTGGGAGTGTCAATACAAAGTTAATGACACCCCCAGATCAGTTCACAGATCACAGTGCGAACTGTGGATTCAGACAGGAATCAGATCGCATGGGTGTGAACACCCAAGCGAACCGTTTCCAGTGCGGGAAAAAAAAGTCCCTGCATCTTTTTTGTGCGAATCCAATGCGAGTTCAGCCATACAAAGTGTATGGCTGAGCTCGCATTGCATAGACATCACATGTGATCGGCACAGCAATGAGGGTGCGAATCACATGTGATGTCTGTGTTTGCATATGTGTGAACCCAGGTTAAAAGAAGGGAATCGTTTGCATCAACTTTATTTAGATTTTTTTTAAAGTTTGTGTTTTTCCTTATGTTACAAAAACACAGTTCTAAAAAGTGCACCCATGACACACGACTCACCAAGCTTTATCAACTTTCTAAAGATGGGGCACAGCAGAACCTTTTACTGCGTGGTGAATCACTGAGATTCAGCCTTTTGTAATCCTAAATTTTAACCTGAGCTACTGACCTCTGTAAACAGAAGGCTTTTTACAACACCAACGTTAAAAATAGACAGGTAAACCAGTGTTTCTCAACTGCAGTCCTTAAGGTGCCCCAACAGGTCATGTTTTCAGGCTCTCCATTATTTTTGCACAGGTGATTTGATCAGTTTCACTGCCTTAGTAATTACCACAGCTGTTTCATCTGAGGGAAATCCTGAAAACATGACCTGTTGGGGCGGGTGCTTTAAGGACTGGAATTGAGAAACACTAAGGTAAACATTTGAAAAGGAACCAGGACATTCACATGCTAACTGGAAATTTAAAAAAAATATATGCCAACCTTTGTTGAGATTGTGTTCCTCCAACTTTCCTTTCTGATTCAATGTTTGAATGCTACACACACTCAGTGAAGAGCTTGCCCCGCTACCTATGAATTATTTCTACAAAACGTAAACGGACCTCGAAAATAAAGTGTTCGTTTTGATTTTGAGACGATGTATCGTGTATTTCGACGATGTCACTTGCGTGTAACAAGGTAATGATCGATAAAATCCTTACCTTGTACACTCGCTACTATTACAGTCACTTTTCATAAACCAATAAAAAGTTTAAATTGTAAAAAAAAGATGATATAACTTCTTACTGGTGTCGTTAGTAAAGGAGGGGAAGTATCCATCGCCCCGTTCGAGAAGTGACTCACACACATCGTAAGTTTGTAACTTAGTCTTTCCTTTCAACCTCCTTGTGTTAGAGTTGTTTCCAACCGTATAT